>JXCR01086134.1:63473-73946 GCA_002079205.1 Phalaenopsis hybrid cultivar | reverse complement strand
ATATATATATCACCTAAATATATTTGGAAGATTTTAATTTTAATTTTTATTTATATAAATACCGCACAATTCTTATGTATTTGCATGTATGACTGTTAAATTTTATTTTATTTTGTATATTAATTATAGCACTTTATATTTATGCATAAGAATACATTTCATTTTTTAAAGTTGGAGCATTTACATAATATTTAAAACACTCATATATATTTAAATATCAACCAACTAAACTTTCATAATTACATTCTTAGCTTTCAAAACCTTAGTATTTCACTAAAATTATCACTATTATTAACTTTTTTAAAAGGAATATTTACATACATACCACTAAGCTCCTATGCATTTGCATAGCCAACACATAAATTTCAATTTTACATACATGTCACCTTATTTATGCATTGAAATATGTTTTTAACTTTTAAAAAAAATTGATGTGATATGCGGACCACGTAGTTTATAGTAGCGAGCTATGATAATGTTATAGGTCGTAGAGACCATATTTGGGAGTTGGATGAGTCGTGGATCATATAAGCTACATTTGTGAGTTGTGATAACATTTATAGGTCGCAGTAGTCGAAGGTGAGAGCTGCATCAACCATGAACCATATAGGTTGTAGTTAGTCACGCATGTCGTAATGGTAAGCTATGATTTTATCCATAGGTTGTAAGGGTTGGAGTTGGGAGCTACATGAACTATGAACCACATAAACTATATTTGGTCACATAATTCGTTATGACAGGATTAAATGAGAAAACTTCAGGAGTCTGAAGATAGTCATTGTATTATAAGTACAATAGTTGTAAGCAGTTATGCAATATACATTGTTACATCGTATTCCAAGTGCACGATTACATCAACTTCGGGATGTGTTGTTACATCGTATATAGGCGCGTTGTTACACCATATTCATGATGCATTTTACATTGTTTTTAGAGCACATCATTAGAATGTATTTAGAGTTTAGGGTTGCATCGTATGCATGGAACATTGTTGTGCAGTATTTGGTGTGCATCATTACACAATATGTGAGACAGATTGTTACAGTCTTCGAGGTACGTCATTACATCATCTTCGTGATGCGTCGTTTAATTGTCTTTGCGGTGCGTTGTCATACTGTCGTTGGGGTGCGTCGTTACTTGTTACACTGAAACGTGCATAGGGATTCTGCAACTTACATTGTGACTCCACAAGGAGTTTCATTGCAGTGAGTAGGGGAAGGCCGATGACAGTAGATGGCAGCCGGTGAGCAATAGTCGATTGTGGCCGACAACTGTAAAGGTGTGAAGCATTCATCGTGTCTTTGGTCTGTAATGACATGTGAATTTGACCCTCTCCTCGTCCAACTCTTCCTTCTCTTGTATACAGGGATTAGAGCTCTGTTTATATAGTTTGGGAGAGATCTCCCTACAATAAAAGAAGAAATTCAGACAATTCCATTAAACGTCCCAGAGAGATTCTTTAGATCGAATGACGTTTTCTGGACAATTGAGTGCTTTACCATTGTAGGAATATAGTGATATTGAGTTTACTGAATTATTCATATCAAGACACTCGACTTTAGTATAAGGTTTGATTTGACTCAGATTAGACCAATTTTTGTATCATTGAGTCCATCGTATCGATCCATTCAGTTCAACCATAAATTTATTAAAATTAAAATTCTCTATGATTTTTAATTTGCATTTGAGTGTTTCTTATAAAAAAAAAAATACCTCTAAGATTCGAGACACGTCTCAAGGTTACTGTCAAATGACAGAATTTATTAATAACATGTTAAATATATAGATATTATGCAAGCTAAGTATGCCAATTTTGTCTATTACAATAGTGAAATTTTAAATGGCCTTAATTTTAAGATATATATATATATATATACAATTACGAATTCTATGAAATTTAATCATAAATCTGTTCTACTTGTCATAAAACATTTATAATTTAGAGTTCTCTTATTATTCTAATTTGTCTTGGCAACCTCCATAATGACNTTCTAATTTGTCTTGGCAACCTCCACAATGACGGCCACTAAATATTCTCCATTCTTTTTTACCAACATTTCAATTCGAAATAAATCTGCAGTAATAAGAAAATAGGACATTTACATATATACGGATATACCACCCAATTTCTATCTATTTACATTTATACCACTCCAATCTTTCATAGCACATTACAAATCCCACCCTTCTAACCTTTAAAAAGTAAAATACACTTTTTTCATGTATTAAAAAAAATGAAAAAATTAAAGTTTGTGTTAGATATGTAAATACATAAGAATTGAGTGGTATGTATGTAAAATCTTCCTCACAAAAGAAAATAATAATAATAAAAGCAATTACAAAGTCCAAAAAAGGAAAACGAATAAAATTTAT
The DNA here is from genome assembly GCA_002079205.1 of Phalaenopsis hybrid cultivar. Lineage (NCBI taxonomy): Eukaryota > Viridiplantae > Streptophyta > Magnoliopsida > Asparagales > Orchidaceae > Phalaenopsis > Phalaenopsis hybrid cultivar. The sequence goes on along the minus strand of JXCR01086134.1, from coordinate 71,573 downwards.
GAAAAAAAAAGGAATACAATATGCTCCTTTGCCTTAAAAAAATAAATTGTTCAAATGAGTCCAACAAATAATCATTTTTACCAAATAAACAACAAATAAAAAAATTAATGAATCAAATAATTAATAAAAAATATTACACAAATTGAATAAAAAAAATTNATCTGCAGTTATAAGAAAATAGGACATTTACATATATACGGATATACCACCCAATTTCTATGTATTTACATTTATACCACTCCAATCTTTCATAGCACATTACAAATCCCACTCTTTTAGCCTTTAAAAAGTAAAATACACTTTTTTCATGTATAAAAAAAAATGAAAAAATTAAAGTTTGTGTTAGATATGTAAATACATAAGAATTGAGTGGTATGTATTTAAATCTTCCTCACAAAAAAAATAAATAAAATAAAAGCAATTACAAAGTCCAAAAAAGGAAAACGAATAAAATTTATGAATAAAAAAGGGAAATACAATATGCTCCTTTGCCTTTAAAAAATGAATTGTTCAAATGAATCCAACAAATAATCATTTTTACCAAATAAACAACAAATAAAAAAATTAATGAATCAAGTAATTAATAAAAAATATTACACAAATTGAATAAAAAAATTATATGAGAAATTATATACAGTCTTTCAGAATAAAATGTGTCATAGAAGAATATTGAACTGAGGGCTTTACTTTAAAAATTGAGATTTGGACATATCTGCAAAATTGTGTATTCACAAAAACTTGAGTGAATTTCCTGCCACACACACAGGATTACTGCCAGCGTTTTGAGAGGGGCTTAGCTGAGGATAGAGTTGCATGGCTATGGTTGTTCTTTAAGCCTGAAATGTTTTATAGAGTGAAAAAAAGAAAGAGGAAGCTTATATTAGTATGATATTCTTAACAAATCAAATTGATTTCTGTATAATTTCATAGACAAATAGCTAAGGACATCAGAAGCATAAAATTATTGGGAGATTTACATACAGGCCACACAGTTCTTGTTCATTCACATATCTAACACCTAAATTTTGATATTTACATGCATGTAAATGTNTTTATAGAGTGAAAAAAAGAAAGAGGAAGCTTATATTAGTATGATATTCTTAACAAATCAAATTGATTTCTGCAGAATTTCATAGACAGATAGCTAAGGACATCAGAAGCATAAAATTATTGGGAGATTTACATACAGGCCACCCAATTCTGGTTCATTCACATATCTAACACCTAAATTTTGATATTTACATGCATGTAAATATAAAAAGTTTAAGAGTTAGATATGTAGATGCATAAGAATTATGTGATATATAGTTGGAGTTTCCACCTATTTATTTATGTTGATTGAATAAGATACTGTTTCAGATTTTATTAGTTTGCTGATGAATGCAAAAGAGTTTTAAAAAACGTGGAAGTCATTAGATTCTATCATTTGGGCCGAATTGTAATTAAATTAACAAGCGCATTGTTATATTTCTCCTAAAAATCCAAATTTGATGAGGTAGACAAAAGAAAGTGTGACAGTTGACAATTCTACTTCGAGAGTTTTTTTATAGATTCATCTCATCATTTGGACCGATCTGTAATTAAGTTGACAAACGCATTGTTATGTTTCTCCAAAGAATCCAAATTTGATAAGGATTGAGGTAGACAAAAGAAATTTGGGAAAACAACTTCCAATTTTAAATGGTAATTTCTTTGGGCAGTATATAATTTTTTTTTNGCATTGTTATGTTTCTCCAAAGAATCCAAATTTGATAAGGATTGAGGTAGACAAAAGAAATTTGGGAAAACACTTCTACTTTGGAGTTTGTTTGTAAATCCATCTCACCAATGCATACACAACTTCCAATTTTAAATGGTAATTTCTTTGGGCAGTATATAATTTTTTTTAAAAAAATACTGGATTTTGTACTCTAAGATTCGTTGAATGTAAAATTTTCCTTTTTTTGCATAAGAAATGAATACAACAACAATAAGTCTTTCTCCCACTAAATAGGGTCGGCTACATGAATCCTTTTTCTCCATTGTCCTATTGAGTGTCATATTTTCATTTGATTCTAATAAATTAAAATCATTTTTGTATATAATATTCCCAAATATTTTTAGGTCGATCTCTAACTTTCTTAACATAAGTTAAATCTAAAACATTACTCGTCTAACTGGGCCATCAAATGATTGATGTTTTAAGTGAACAAATCATCTAAGACGGCTTTCTCTAATCTTGTATGCCACTAGAGCTACTCCAACCCTTTTACAAATATATTTGTTTCGCATTTTATCTCCAAGTATAAAGCCAACAATCCACCCTAGCATTCTCATTTCATCAACACTTAATTTTATGCTTCCCTGTAAATAAACAGTAAAAACATCCATAACTAAAACAAAAAAGAAATGGGCTTAAAGACAATCTCTAATAAATTCACTTGATTCTACTAGGAGATTACTTTCAACGAAATATATCCATGATACAACTGGCTTCAACAAAAGAAGATATACTGCCCAATTCCTATGAGAAAAAGGAGAAATTTACTTACATATCTAACACAAAAAATTTAACTTTTACTTGTATAACACTTTGGTGTGTGGTATTTTTAATGTAACATTAAGGATTTGAGTGTTATGAATGTAAATGAAGGTTTAGGTGTATGTAATTCATTAAATTGTGAGCGCATAAATACCAAAAAAAAAAAAATCAAGTTGTAGGTACATACTTGGAGACTTCAAACCATCTTTAGAATTTATAGGCTTCAAAGCACCTTTTGTAGCAGGAGAGGTTGGAGATTTCACAGAATCCTTGAATTTTGGATGGATCGCTGTTTCTTGTGCGATCTTTGCGTGCAATGACTTAGCTACACCTGAAGTAACTCTGGACCTGTATTCAATGAGCACTATTAAAACTGAAAAAAAAAATCACAAGAAAAAATATAAATAAGAAAAAAAAAAGATGAAGAAAAATCAAAATTTTAGCAATCAATGAAAGAATTAGAAGCCCCTTTTCGCAACTGCCATGCCCAACAAATATGATAAAAATGTCAAAATAATTCTGTAATTCATTACGGGTCATTTCAATCCCAGATTAAATAAAAATATCAATTTAATCTCAGGCTCTTTTAATATGGGCTGAAATAGAAATAGTCCACACGGAAGATTATTTCAGCCCTAATTAAATTAAAAAGTCCGAGAATTAATATAATCTCAGACTTTTTTAATAAGGGGCTGAAATAGTTCACTCAGATGATTATTAACTATTTCACCCCTAATTTAATTAAAAAGTCTGAGAATTAATATACACCTACAAGTTTTGGACTAAATTGATCCCATATAGACAGTCAGGGCTATGTTTGCACTTTCTTATCTCTCATTCAAATTTTGGCTAACAGAAGTTTCTACTACTATTAGAAAGCTGCTTTGATTTTAACCAAATAAAATCTCTACCATTAATTTCATAATAAATATCTAAAACATTCATTTAAATTAAAATTAGAACCGTGACATAAACTCTGTTATGTATGCTTATTTGTTTCAGCATTTTCTTTAAATGTTAATTCGTTAATGTATGATAATTTCCATTAAAATAAAAATATAAGAAAAAATCTTCAAATATAGATGAACATGTTAATCCATTCTACTTATCCAAAGAATAAGCTAATTTTTGCATACGGTTTTCTAAGTCTTCTACATTGAAAATTCTCACTTTAAAAAGAAAATCATTGGGCAGCCTCTCTAAAAGGATTATAAGCCTCAACTTTTTGACAGCCTTCCCAAAACCTGAGTGATATAAGCCCCAGTCTTTAAACACATAGATTATAAGCCCCTCTATCAAACCTAATCCTCTTCGAATAAATAGTGGAGTTGATAAGGCTCATGGAAAAATAATTTTCATATAAAAATAATAATAAAGCGTGCCTCAGCCAAAATCTGCATAATGATGTCATGGTTATTCCTAGCTATTAAAACAAGAAAAAGCTCTAAAAAAAGAAACTTTATGTGCGCTTTCAAGGCACCTTAATCCTTATGATTGCCATTTATCAACATCTCATAGCTAGAGGAGCTCGTTCATAAAGGTAAATTCTTAAATTAACATTCCTTTATGAAGGCTATGATTATTGCAAATTGTAAACAGAAGGGATTTTAACATTAAAGTGCACTCTTAAATTCAAAGATAAATAAAAATTGGGCTATTTTTTCAATCATCGACATAAATACAAAATCAGAATTGGAGTGAACTCCATCTAAATACGAGCCCCTTGAAATATAAAAATATTAAATATTTATAAATACCGCTAAGTCAAGGCAATGCTTGTTCGCTCATGCTCAAAACAATCACCCATCCATTAACCACAATAGTTTTCCAAAGATGATAAAATCAAATTCAACGAAAACACATAAATAGCTAATGCCCTATCGCACCCATTAACCACAATAGTTTTCCAAAGATGATAAAATCAAATTCAATGAAAACACATAAATAGCTAATGTCATATCGCACCCATATGGCCGCACTTAAAAACCTAATGCTACTAAGGATGAAGCATGTGTCAATAACCAAATAGCTAATCTTATTGCGATGACACTACTAGAATTGAGTTACGATCCAATTTGGGATGTTCCGCACTGACCAATTTATGAACAATGAGCTATGTTCTGTAAAAAGTACTTGATAGAAAATAAACCTCCATCTTAGCCAAGTTTGACTTAAAATTGGCGCATTAAAAAAACTAACATCTTATTTTTATAAGGTCCCCTTGAACGATACAAATTAAGAATATTAATAAAATCTTTTGATTTTATTGGGTCAACTATATTCACTTACTACATAGACTAGAGTGCAAAACAATCCAATATAGTGAGATATGGGATATTCAACCATTTTGAGACAATAAAGATATATCTTAATTTCCATTATTTAAATTGTTGTTGTTGATATAAATTACCGTAGAGCCTATGAACTAACCAAAATCAAAAGTTCTCTCTCAATATATAGAGGGGTCATTAATAACAAGGGTTTGCACATATGATAAATCTCAACTCAAATCATAAAATCCCAATTAAATGACAAAATATTTCGATAGTAACTTATATAATATTGAATTTACCTTTTGAAAAAGAAACCCAAAATAACTTGAAAATGTAAACAAGGTTGGTTGGAGATATTTAGATCAAACATATATTCATGTATTAACACTCAAAACTAAAATGAGGACATTATATATGCGTTCAACTCTGTAATTAGTGTGATTGTGATTGTACTATAATGTTACGGTTATAGTCTATGGTTATATGTTACTAAATGGCTAAGCATATGAATTATAAGTCACGACACTATTTAGATATGACAAAAAAAGTCCTATAATAGTCAAGATTGTACCTTCAACAAGCTTTCCCCCGAGATCTAGGGATTCTCTTAAAGATGATGCAACCTATGCCTACTAGAATGAGAAGAAAAAAAAGCTTCACACTAGACAAAATGAATACAATGATGAAAAAACAAATACATTTAGGCATAAGGGTGAACATTCAGTTGGTTTGGTGGGATTAGTCGACAAATTTGTTAAATAAATTAAGCCAAATCAAATTATAGGAACAACCAACAAAATCATAGGTAGAACTAGATCAACTTGAACTGTAATCTAATCCAATTTATTTGGTTCGATTTTTAGTTAAATTTTTTTTAGGAGTTCAGGGAAAACTTGAATTATGGAGGTCTACGTTGGAGTCTAAAAGCCTTCGTTTGAGTAGGCTCAAAGCTGAATACATGGAATGTAATTTTAGTAGTGGTAGCTCTAGTGGCAGAGTTGTAACTATGGGTGACATTAAAAAGTGTGAACGTTTTAGATGTCTATTGTTCAAAGTGATGGTGATATAGATAGAGATGTTATTAGTAGAATTCAGGTTGGTTGGTTGAGGTGGAGGAATGCATCACACTTATTGTGTGATAGAAAAGTATAGCTCATGCTTAACAAAAAATTTTATAAGATGGTGGTGAGACCCGCAATGCTTTATGACACAGAATGTTGGCCTTTAAAAAAGAAGCTTAAAACAAAGTTAAGCGTTAATGAGATAAGAATTCTTAGGTGGATGAGTGGTTTTAAACTTAGAGAGAAAATGCAAAACGAATCTATCCGTTAAAGGTTTTGTGTAGCTCTAGTTGCATACAAGATTAGAGAGAGGCGTCTTAGATGGTTTGGTCACATTAAACGTTGACCATCTGATGATCTGGTTAGGTGAGCAGATGTTTAAGATTTAACTTATCTTAAGAAAGGTAAAGGAAAACCTAAAAAGATTTGAGCATATTGTATAAAAGAAAGATCTTAATCTATCAGAATTAAATGAAAATATAACATTCAATAGGACATAATGGAAAAAAAAGCAATTGGACATAATGGAAAAAAAAGATTCATGCAACCGACCCTTCTTAATGGGATAAAGGTTTGTTGCTGTTGTTGATTTTGAGTTAACAAAATTTGAAAAACAAAGCAAAAAAGATTGGATTTTGATAATACAAAGACCAAAATTAAATTAAAATATATGGAGATATATTGGTTCAAGTTGAATTTTTTTCAGTTTAAACCAATTTATGCACACCCCTATTAAGACATGCATGAAAAGAGAGCGAAGAGTGCCAAAAGTCTTCTTATAGTAAAATGCATGAATAAAAATTAGCTAAGTATAAATCTACGGATCACCAAGTATCTAGATAGCTCTCAACCTTTTGGCTCTATTAGCCCTTTATACGATGCATTGCTTCTACTAAACACATGTAGGCAACTTTATACAGGGATTATTGTTATAAAACATCACAAAAATCACAATATCAATCAAAATTAACCTCCTGCCAGCCCAATCCCACAATAAAATCATCTAAAACATAAAGTCAGTTAATTGTCTAACAAGAAGTGAAATGTATTAGTTAATGAACTAACAAGATAGAAAAAAAAACTAAACCAGCAATAGGAAACTCACATCTTTTCTTTTGTGCCACTGAAAGGCCTGTTCTGCTCAGGGAATTGAGAGGACTCAATAGCACTAACTAACCCATCGGATCCCAAATGTCCACCATTATATGCATCATTTAATCCTTCTCCTGAATCTTCGCCACTGAATGCCAAAGTACGTGAATCTGCCGGACACCTCAAACCAGGTTCTTCAGCAGAATGCTTTGTCTGGCACAAACTTTCCCTCTTCTGCTTCTCATCCACAGAATTCTGTGAACTTAATTCAGAATGTCTGTCGCTGTAGTCTGAGTTGTTCCCAGAATCTGAAGTAGTTTCATTATTAGATCTGATAATACTTTGAGCTNTGGGATAAAGGTTTGTTGTTGTTGTTGATTTTGAGTTAACAAAATTTGAAAAACAAAGCAAAAAAGATTGGATTTTGATAATACAAAGACCAAAATTAAATTAAAAAATATGGAGATATATTGGTTCAAGTTGAATTTTTTCAGTTTAAACCAATTTATGCACACCCCTATTAAGACATGCATGAAAAGAGAGCCNGTTAACAAAATTTGAAAAACAAAGCAAAAAAGATTGGATTTTGATAATACAAAGACCAAAATTAAATTAAAATATATGGAGATATATTGGTTCAAGTTGAATTTTTTTCAGTTTAAACCAATTTATGCACACCCCTATTAAGACATGCATGAAAAGAGAGCGNATATATATATATGGGTGTGTCGCAACTCGCAAGCTGTGGCTTGTTGATTGACGGGGTTCATAATAAGTCCCCTAAGGTCATGGGTTCGGTCTTTAGTGGCGTTGGGTTCTCAAATATTTAGGTACATAACGCGGGCTCTCATCATGGGTCTAACGTATGAGAAATCAGCATTTGAGCCTCAACAATATATTCCAAATTGTTGTTTGACATCCACAGTATAAGACCTCTCAGGTCAGAAGTTCAAATCCCCTCTAGCAGAGTTGCTCTTATGAATATAGTATTCAAATTTTTAGGCATATTAGGGATAACTAAAAGCTCGTATAATAGCCTCTGAATATTACTTTTAATATATATATATATATATATGCAAATAGATATTATATATATATATATATATATATATATATATATATATATATATATATATATATATATATATATATA
>JXCR01086134.1:41938-55749 GCA_002079205.1 Phalaenopsis hybrid cultivar | reverse complement strand
AAAAAAAAAAAAAAAAAAAGCGTGCCTCAGCCAAAATCTGCATAATGATGTCATGGTTATTCCTAGCTATTAAAACATGAAAAAGCTCTAAAAAAAGAAACTTATGTGCGCTTAAGGCACCTTAATCCTTATGACTGCCATTTATCAACATCTCATAGCTAGAGGACCTCATTCATAAAGGTAAATTCTTAAATTAACATTCCCCTATGAAGTTTATGATTATTTCAAATTCTAAACAGAAGGGATCTTATCATTAAAGTGCACTCTTAAATTCAAAGATAAATAAATCTTGGGCTATTTTTTCAATCATCGACATAAATACAAAATCAGAATTGGAGTGAACTCCATCTAAATCCAAGCCCCTTGAAATATAAAAATATTAAATATTTATAAATACCGCTAAGTCAGGGCAATGCTTGTTCGCTCATGCTCAAAACAATCATCCATCCATTAACCAAAATAGTTTTCCAAAGATGATAAAATCAAATTCAATGAAAACAGATAAATAGCTAATGTCCTATCGCACCCATTAACCACAATAGTTTTCCAAAGATGATAAAATCAAATTCAATGAAAACACATAAATAGCTAATGTCATATCGCACCCATATAGCCGCACTTGAAAACCTAATGCTACTAAGGATGAAGCATGTGTCCCTAACCAAATAGCTAATCTTACTACGATGACACTATTAGAATTGAATTACGATCCAATTTGGGATGTTCCGCACTGACCAATTTATGAGAAATGAGCTATGTTCTGTAAAAAGTACTTGATAGGAAATAAACCTCCATCTTAGCCATGTTTGACTTAAAATTGGCCCATTAAATAAACTAACATCTTATTTTTATAAGGTCCCCTTGAACGATACAACCTAAGAATATTAATAAAACCTTTTTGATTTTATTGGGTCAACTACATTCACTGACTACATATACTAGAGTGCAAAACAATCCAATATAGTGAGATATGGGATATCCATCCATTTTGAGACAATAAAGATATATATTAATTTCCATTATTTAAATTGTTGTTGTTGATTAAATTACCGTAGAGCCTATGAACTAACCAAAATCACAAGTTCTCTCTCAATATATAGAGGGGTCATTAATAACAAGGGTTATGATAAATCTCAACTCAAATCATAAAATCCCAATTAAATGGCAAAATATTTCGATAGTAACTTATATAATATTCAATTTACCTTTTGAAAAAGAAACCCAAAATAACTTGAAAATTTAAACAAGGTTGGTTGGAAATATTTAGAGCACACATATATTCATGTATTAACACTCAAAACTAAAATGAGGACATTATATATGCGTTCAACTCTGTAATTAGTGTGATTGTGATTGTACTATAATGTTACAGTTATAGTCTATGGTTATATGTTACTAAATGGCTAAGCATACGAATTATAAGTCACGACACTATTTAGATATGACAAAAAGTCCTATAATAGTCAAGATTGGACCTTCAACAAGCTTTCCCTCGAGATCTAGGGATTCTCTTAAAGATGATGCAACCTATGCCTACTAGAATGAGAAGAAAAAAAAGCTTCACACTAGACAAAATGAATACAATGATGAAAAAACAAATACATTTAGGCATAAGGGTGAACATTCAGTTGGTTTGGTGGGATTAGTTGACAAATTTGTTAAATAAATTAAGCCAAACCAAATTGTAGAAGCAACCAACAAAATCATAGGTAGAACTGGATCAACTTGAGCTGTAATCTAATCCAATTTATTTGGTTTGATTTTTAGTTAGAAATTTTTGAGGAGTTCAAGTAAAACTTGAATTATGGAGGTCTACATTAGAGTCTAAAGGCCTCCGTTTGAGTAGGCTCAAAGCTGAATACATGGAATGTAATTTTAGTAGTGGTAGCTCTAGTGGCAGAGTTGTAACTATGGGTGACATTAAAAAGTGTGAACGTTTTAGATGTCTATTGTTCAAAGTGAAGGTGATATAGATAGAGATGTTATTAGTAGAATTCAGGCTGGTTGGTTGAGGTGGAGAATGCATCAAACTTATTGTGTGATAGAAAAGTATAACTCATGCTTAACGAAAAATTTTATAAGATGGTGGTCAGACCTGCAATGCTTTATGGCGCAGAATGTTGGCCTTTAAAAAAGAAGCATAAAACAAAGTTAAGCGTTAATGAGATAGGAATTCTTAGGCGGATGAGTGGTTTTAAACTTAGAGAAAAAATGCAAAACAAATATATCCTTTAAAGGTTTCGTGTAGCTCTAGTTGCATACAAGATTAGAGAGAGGCGTCTTAGATGGTTTGGTCACATTAAACGTTGACCATCTGATGATCTGGTTAGGTGAGCAGATGTTTAAGATTTAACTTATCTTAAGAAAGGTAAAGGAAAACCTAAAAAGATTTGAGCATATTGTATAAAAGAAAGATCTTAATCTATCAAAATTAAATAAAAATATGACATTCAATAGGACATAATGGAAAAAAAACACAATAGGACATAATGGGAAAAAAAAGATTCATGCAACCGACCCCTATTAGTGGGATAAAGGTTTGTTGCTGTTGTTGATTTTGAGTTAACAAAATTTGAAAAACAAAGCAAAAAACATTGGATTTTGATAATACAAAGACCAAAATTAAATTAAAATATATGGAGATATATTGGTCCAAGTTGATTTTTTTTCAGTTTAAACCAATTTATGCACACCCCTATTAAGACATGTATGAAAAGAGAGCCAAGAGTGCCAAAAGTCTTCTTATAGTAAAATGAATGAATAAAAATTAGCTAAGTATAAATCTACGGATCACCAAGTATCTACATAGCTCTCAACCTTTTGGCTCTATTAGCCCTTTTTACGATGCATTGCTTCTACTAAACACATGTCGGCAACTTTAAACAGGGGTTATTGTTATAAAACATCACAAAAATCTAAATATCAATCAAAATTAACCTCCTGCCAGTCCAGTCCCGCAATCAAATCATCTAAAACATAAAGTCAGTTAATTGTCTAACAAGAAGTGAAATGTATTGGTTAATGAACTAGCAAGATAGAAAAAAAAGTTTAACTAAACCAGCAATAGGAAACTCACATCTTTTCTTTTGTGCCATTGATTGGCCTGTTCTGCTCAGGGAATTGAGAGGACTCAATAGCACTAACTAACCCATCGGACCCCAAATGTCCACCATTATATGCATCATTTAATCCTTCTCCTGAATCTTCGCCACTGAATGCCAAAGTACGTGAATCTGCCGGACACCTCAAACCAGGTTCTTCAGCAGAATGCTTTGTCTGGCACAAACTTTCCCTCTTCTGCTTCTCATCCACAGAATTCTGTGAACTTATTTCAGAATGTCTGTCGCTGTAGTCTGAGTTGTTCCCAGAATCTGAAGTAGCTTCATTATTAGATCTGATAATACTTTGAGCTGACAATCCAAAGTCTTGTTGCGAAGTCAANCAATAAAATCATCTAAAACATAAAGTCAGTTAATTGTCTAACAAGAAGTGAAATGTATTAGTTAATGAACTAGCAAGATAGAAAAAAAAAACTAAACCAGCAATAGGAAACTCACATCTTTTCTTTTGTGCCATTGAATGACATGTTCTGCTCAGGGAATTGAGAGGACTCAATAGCACTAACTAACCCATCGGATCCCAAATGTCCACCATTATATGCATCATTTAATCCTTCTCCTGAATCTTCGCCACTGAATGCCAAAGTACGTGAATCTGCCGGACACCTCAAACCAGGTTCTTCAGCAGAATGCTTTGTCTGGCACAAACTTTTCCTCTTCCGCTTCTCATCCACAGAATTCTGTGAACTTATTTCAGAATGTCTGTCGCTGTAGTCTGAGTTGTTCCCAGAATCTGAAGTAGTTTCATTATTAGATCTGATAATACTTTGAGCTGATAATCCAAGGTCTTGTTGCGAAGTCAGACTTTTTGAGGATATTCCAGGAGGAAAGGATGAGTGGCGCAGAGGAAAACTTCCAATTTTTACATTGTTGACCCCAGAAGAGAATGCTCCAGATTCCCTGAGCATTTGCAGTTGTTCAATTTCCTCATCTTTCCTCGCAATGGTTTCTTTTAGCGACGCTACCTGAAATAACGAATTGAGAAACAATAGAAAACCATTTAATTAACAAGAATCAATGTCACTTTTATGTCATTTGATTGCTATTAGCCAACCTGTTCAGTCAAATACTTGATATCTTTGCTCTCTTTGTTACTACGAGCAGCACCTAACTCGACTCCAGACACTCTTTCTGCGAATTTCAAAGCACTTAAACTTTCTGAATATGAATTTACATCTGGATTTATTTGCACAAACATAAGTGTCTTCGCGTGGCCGCCTGAACAAAAAATAACATTTCAGATGAGGTGCAGAGTGGATGACTTAGAGATAGAGTTTCAATACAAATAATGATACTTTGTAGGAGCATTTGCATACATACTATCCAATTCCTATGTATTTTCATACCTTTTACATTTATACCGCCCAATTCTTTCAGATGACTAAAAAAAATGCAGTTTTTTTTCTTACTTTTAAACAGTGAAATACATCTTTACATGTATGGATAAGGTGGAATATATGTAAAAATTAAAGTTTAGGTGTTAGATATGTAAATATATAGGAATCTATTGGTATGTATGTAAATTTTCCTAAGTTTTCAAGCAAAGCAAAGAGAAATACCCAAGGAGCTTTGTAAGACTTGCGTGAGCTTGCTATTTCTGTATGGAACATGAACACTTTTTTGGGATAGAGCAAATATTACATCGCCTAGAGCAGACAATGATTTGTTAATATGCTGAGTTTCCTTGAGCCTATCTCCTGTCACTTCGGAGCGTTCAACTCTCTCACTCCCGGCAAGGTCAACGAGATGAAGAGATCCATACAGAGTTGTTCCAGCCTTCAAATCACTGCCTCGAACATGAATGGTTACGACACTGCAAAATTAATAAAAAATAAAGAAAATTATGGAAAAAGCTGTATTTTGATGTAAAACTAACGGCTGCTTTTTTGAATCAGAGTAGTGTTTATAACCTATGTGAACGGCTACTAGTTTGATTTAGTGCTGTAGCACTTATAGCTCTATTTGCTTGTCCAAACTGCATGAGTTCAAGCACATCAGAGGTTGAAGTAACAGAGTGCATGCTTGCATCCGGGATAGCAAGTCCATTTGATTGAGTTCTACTCACAATCCCAAGTGTGAGCTTGTTAAGGAAAGAAAATTAAGTAATAAAGATAAGGAAGATTTAGATATATACCACTTAATCCTTGTGTATTTACATATCTAACACCTAAATTTCAATTTTTACATATATATGCCACCTTATCTATGCATGAAAAGGTATATTCCCTTTTTTAAAAGTTAATCTAATGATAATTTCATGTGTATGAAAGATATGAGTGGTATAAATGTAAAAGTGAAGTTTAGATGTTAGATATGTAAATGCAAAGAAATTGAGTGGATTGCATATAAATGCCCCTAAAGATAAGCATACAAACCTAAAGATTATATATTACCTAAGATTTAATTCCAATAATAAGGAGAAACAAATTTCGGAATAACTAATGAAGTAGGGAGAAAGATTCAAATATTAAATTTCCTGACATTCAGATGACAGTAAAGTTGGTCAATATCTAGAAATCATAAAAATAAAAGACAAATGTTGTTAACGAGATTGTTAGATTAAATTGTAGTGGACTAAAAAAACAAACACAACGTATGGAAGGAATAGATGAAGCATTTTGAAAGGATATCTCTTTTGTGCAGCATCATTGGAAAGTAGATCTCGAACTTGTTCATTATATATCTCAATCATCTGCACACCAACTTCATATAATACGGTGTTTCTTCTATGCCGAGATATATGAAAAAGATCATTCAAAGCTCGATAATTGACTCCCCATTCTTCTTCGGATGGAGAATCAGGTCCGCTCTATACAAGTTAAAATAAATACCCGTTTATCACACAGACACCATAAAAGATAGAAAGCACAGAGAAAATACAAAGAAAATGCATACCATTGTGTATGTTTTGCCTGATCCAGTTTGTCCATAAGCAAAGATACAGACATTGTATCCATCAAGAACCGATCGTACTAAAGGCCGAATATCTGAGAATACTTCCCCTGTCAACAGAATAAGATAGGAATCAGAATATAAAGTAGTTTAACATTGAGCTTACAAAGTACAAATTCTCATTTCTCATCATCAATAAGAACAAAGTCCAAATTTTAAGCTTAGCATGTTCAAGACGGTGGCGGAATTAGATTATGTTCAGGGTGGGCAATTGACCATATGAAAGATAGAAATTTTAGTAATTTTTTCCTATCTAACCTAAGCAATTTTGTAATTTTTCCCTCCCACAATAAGTTTATTCTCCGACATTCAAAAAATTTAAATATTTAATAATTTTATCACCCTCAAGAATGAAATTGGTTGTAGGAGTCTGAAATGAAACCTTGGGTGGCAGCTGGACCGAAGACCTTATTGAATTTGAACATTTTTTGTCCGTCCTTTCCGTGTTTGGAAGGATTTACGATAGTGAGCTCACCATTCTCACCAATATAGTCTATGATTGTAAACTTCTTGTTTTCCCCTGGAAGTAAGGGCCTTATCCGACAACAAACTCGGATATTACCTGAACATTGATGCTAAAAAAGTGAATTTTTTTACACAAATGGGATGAAAACTTAGTTGCATCAACAGATGATAGTACGCTACCTTTCAATTCTTGAACCTCATTGTGCAATTTTTGATTCTCTAAGAAAACAGTGTGGTAATTTTCCGCAGCATTGGCCAATACTTGCAGGTTTAACCCTATGAATTATAAAAGCAATAAACATGAAAGAAAGCTCAAAAAGTGACTAAAAAACAACTNGAACCTCATTGTGCAATTTTTGATTCTCTAAGAAAACAGTGTGGTAATTTTCCGCAGCATTGGCCAATACTTTCAGGTTTAACCCTATGAATTATAAAAGCAATAAACATGAAAGAAAGCTCAAAAAGTGATTAAAAAAAAACTAGAAGATAGGCATAGAAGCTTAAGATTTAGTGACTTATCTAAAAAAAAAAAAACTGAATTTAAGCAAAATTTAGGCCACTAATTACTCACCAAGCTTTACAATTTCTTCTCTCCATTGTTCTTGTATAGAAATAAATTCTTTTTTTATTGATTGAGAAGATGTCCTCAAATCCTAGGTAAGCATGGATTGATAATGAAAATAGCATTATAAATACATAATAATATGTATAAAAATCAATGGACATTTACATCCATACCACACAATTCTTATATATTTACATAACTAACACCTAAACTTTCATATTTTATTTTTTTCAAGGTGAAATACACTTTTTCATGCACAGGATAAATGTANATACATAATAATATGTATAAAAATCAATGGACATTTACATCCATACCACACAATTCTTATATATTTACATAAATAACACCTAAACTTTCATATTTATATTTTTTTCAAGGTGAAATACACTTTTTCATGCACAGGATAAATGTCAATATAAAACTTTAGGTGTTAGACATGTAAAAACATAAAAATTGTGAGATACAAATGTAAATTTCCCAAAATTAAAATACCTGCAACGATCGTAATTCTAAACATATTAACTCATTGAAGATGCCCTCCTTCTGGTCCCAGTTTTGAAACTTTGATTCTGAAAATACCTCAAGTTCCTTTGACCTTCTTGTTGACTCTTTTAAAAGGACTTCAACCTCCTTTATCTTCCTTTCTAGTTCCAACTTTGTTCTATTGGATTCAGTTTCTAGGTGCTGATATTTTTGCTCATATGACCTCTTAGTTGATTCCCTATCCAGTGTAAGCTCTGCAATAACGCTATCATTGTTTTCTTTCTCCTTAATCAGCCTATCAACTTCCTCCCCAAGTCTCTTTTGCTCCTCAATTTTTTTCTTATCTGCCTGCATATAAAATTCATCCCAAGTATTTTTATCCAAAAGAAGCACAACATAAATAAATCGGCGATTATACATAAAAGGTTGAATAAAATTACAAAAGAGTTCTATCAATCAATTTAATCTGCACTTTGTAATAAACAATTTTATACCGCAAGACAGCATTAGATTGAAGATTCAAAGTTAAAGTATCCCATGCAAAGTGTACCTTGCAGGAAGAAAAACTATAGTGTCTGTGTTAGACAAATGTAAANAATAAAATTACAAAAGAGTTCTATCAATCAATTTAATCTGCACTTTGTAATAAACAATTTTATACCGCAAGATAGCATTAGATTAAAGATTCAAAGTTAAAGTATCCCATGCAAAGTGTACCTTGCAGGAAGAAAAGCTATAGTGTCTGTGTTAGACAAATGTAAGACTGGATTAAAATGTAGGGATACTTACATACCTAGCACACAATTCTTATGTATTTACATACACATCTAAACTTTCATATTAATATAAATAGCATATTGGTGCTTTAAATATATGCATGAAAATGTATATTTTACTTTTAAAAGTGTTATTTTCACCCCCAATTATTGAACTAAGTTAAAATGACACTTTTGTAATGTGGTGCCGCTCACCTACCACATCTCACCTACCGCTCACCTACCTCCCACCCACAACTCTCTTGCTTCTATAAATAAAGAGGGTGTGAGACTTAGAAGAGCAAGGGAAGAGATATTAAGCTACCACAAAGAAGGAGTGAATGCTAGAGAGCTAGAGAGGAGGAGAGCATCTTGAGGTCTTGTATCAAGGTGTCGCTTGAGAGGAAGCCCATAGAAAGAAGATGAGGGCTCATCTCTATGTATAAGTTATGTATTCTCCATTTTTTTTATCTTAGTGAACTATTTGATTGATTCCCTCCTGAGGACGTGGATCCAGTTGTATTGAACCACGTAAACACTGTGTTTGCTTGTGTTCTTTGCGTTTCATTTCTATGCCAGGAAGTACATATCTCACAACAATTGACGTCGTCTGTGGGAAGATCCATACTTCTTGGTTAGAAGTGTCCGCGTAAAGGTATTGGCGGCTAGCGACGAAGAAGAGGAGTTCGACATTCACGAATAGACGAGCAAGCAGATCGCGTCGCAAGCAGCCGAATCGCGACAGAATCGGTGAGCAGTGGAAGCTTTGATCGACTGGATTCGCACCGCAGGTTGTGCAATTCGGCGAGACGGAGGAGGAACAGTCCGCGAGCGAGTGCCGAAAATTTGCGACAAGGCTGCCAGCAGAGGATTTCGGAGCAGGAGTTCGTTCTTGCGAGCAGCTCGGCCAGAGGAAAGAGGCGGAGATCGCGCAGAGAAGGGTTCGGGGAGTTCCCTTTTCAGGAGTTCGCGAAGCAGGAGGACCTGAGCAGTTTGGCGAGGCGCAACGGCTCTGGAGAGGCAGTTATTCCCGTGCAAGAGGCAGAGGAAGAATTCCTGATTTGTTCCGCTGGACGCAGAGGAGTGCCTGCAGGAAGGAAGCGCGAGCACAGAACAGAAAGTTTTCTCCGGNCTTACATACCTAGCACACAATTCTTATGTATTTACATACACATCTAAACTTTCATATTAATATAAATAGCATTTTGGTGCTTTAAATATATGCATGAAAATGTATATTTTACTTTTAAAAACTAAGTTAAAAGGGCACTTTTGTAATGTGGTGTCGCTCAACTACCACATCTCACCTACCGCTCACCTACCTCCCACCTACCACTATCTTGTTTCTATAAATAAAGAGGGTGTGAGGCTTAGAAGAGCAAGGGGAAGATATCTTAAGCTACCACAAAGAAGGAGTGAATGCTAGAGAGCTAGAGAGGAGGAGAGCATCTTGAGGTCTTGTATCAAGGTGTCGCTTGAGAGGAAGGCCATAGAAGGAAGATAAGGACTCATCTCTATGTATAAGTTATGTATTCTCCATTTTTTTTACCTTAGTGAACTATTTGATTGATTCCCTCCTGAGGACGTGGATCCAATCGAACCACGTAAACGATCTGTGTTTGCTTGTGTTCTTTGCGTTTCATTTCTATGTCAGGAATTACATATCTCACAACAATTGACGTCGTTTGTGGGAAGATCCATACTTCTTGGCTAGAGGTGTCCACGTAAAGGTGTTGGCGGCTAGCGACGAAGAAGAGGAGTTCGACATTCACGAATAGAGGAGCAAGCAGATCGCGTCGCAAGCAGCCAAATCGCGACAGATTCGGTGAGCAGTGGAAGCTTTGATCGACTGGATTCGCACCGCAGGTTGTGCGGTTCGGCGAGACGGAGGAGGAACAGTCCGCGAGCGAGTGCCGAAAATTTGCGACAAGGCTGCCAGCAGAGGATTTCAGAGCAGGAGTTAGTTCTTGCGAGCAGCTCGGCCAGAGGGAAGAGGCGGAGATCGCGCAGAGAAGGGTTCGGGGAGTTCCCTGTTTAGGAGTTCGCGAAGCAGGAGGACCTGAGCAGTTTGGCGAGGCGCGACGGTTCTGGAGAAGCAATTATTCTCGTGCGAGAGGCAGAGGAAGAATTCCTGATTTATTCTGATGGACGCAGAGGAGTGCCTGCAGGAAGGAAGCGCGAGCACAGAACAGAAAGTTTTCTCCGATGAACATGTGTGATCTCTACCAGAAGGGATCAGAGCTCTCCATTCGGTTGGCGAAGGCAGTGGAGTTCACGAGGAGAAGATAAAAAATTTGGTGAGAATTTCTTGGATAGCAAGGCGTTAAAAGACAAGTTTAGGCTGAAAACTTTTGGTTGCTATACAATAGTACAACATTTTGGTGATTTCAGCCTAGTTCTTANGGCAGTGGAGTTCACGAGGAGAAGATAAGAAATTTGGTGAGAATTTCTTGGACAGCAAGGCGTTAAAAGGCATGTTTAGGCTGAAAACTTTTGGTTGCTATACAATAGTACAACATTTTGATGATTTCAGCCTAGTTCTTAAAAGGGCAGCAGGTAGAATTCATTGGAAGAAATCTTAACCACGACAATGAGTTCCGCCAAATTCGACATTGAGAAATTCAACGGGAAGAACGACATCGGCCTATGAAGAGTAAAGATGAGAGCTCTATTGGTTCAGCAGGGTGTTGCAGAAGCCTTGGGCATTGCCGGCCGACATGACCGAAAAGGAGAAGATCGACATACTGGACAAGGCCCACAATTTGATAATCCTGAGCTTGGGCGACAGTTTTAAGAAAGGTGTCGAGGGAGACGACGACTCAAGCACTTTGGGCCAAACTCGAGGTACTCTACCTGACCNGCTCTATTGGTTCAGCAGGGTGTTGCAGAAGCCTTGGGCATTGCCGGCCGACATGACCGAAAAGGAGAAGATTGACATACTGGACAAGACCCACAATTTGATAATCCTGAGCTTGGGCGGCAGTTTTAAGAANAAAATCAATGGACATTTACATCCATACCACACAATTCTTATATATTTACATAACTAACACCTAAACTTTCATGTTTATATTTTTATCAAGGTGAAAAACACTTTTTCATGCCCAGGATAAATGTAAATATAAAACTTTAGGTGTTAGATATGTAAAAACATAAAAATTGTGACATATAAATGTAAATTTCCCAAAATTAAAATACCTGCAACGATCGTGATTCTAAACATATTAACTCATTGAAGATGCCCTCCTTCTGGTTCCAGTTTTGAAACTTTGATTCTGAAAATACCTCAAGTTCCTTTGACCTTCTTTGTGACTCTTTTAAAAGGACTTCAACCTCCTTTATCTTCCTTTCTAGTTCCAACTTTGTTCTATTGGATTCAGTTTCTAGGTGCTGATATTTTTGCTCATATGACCTCTTAGTTGATTCACTATCCAGTGTAAGCTCTGCAATAACGCTATCACTGTTTTCTTTCTCCTTAATCAGCCTATCTACTTCCTCCCCAAGTCTCTTTTGCTCCTCAATTTTTTTCTTATCTGCCTGCATATAAAATTCATCCCAAGTATTTTTATCCAAAAGAAGCACAACATAAATAAATCGGCGATTATACATAAAAGGTTGCATAAAATTAAAAAAGAGTCCTCTCAATCAATTTAATCTGCACTTTGTAATAAACAATTTTATACCGCAAAATAGCATTAGATTAAAGATTCAAAGTTAAAGTATCCCATGCAAAGTGTATCTTGCAGGAAGCAAAGCTATAGTGTCTGTGTTAGACAAATGTAAGGCAGGATTAAAATGAAGGGGTACTTACAAACCTAGCACACAATTCTTATGTATTTACATATCTCACATCTAAACTTTCATATTAATATAAACAGCATTTTGGTGCTTTAAATATATGCATGAAAATGTATATTTTACTTTTAAAAGTGGTAATATTGTTACTTTTGATGTACTGCTATTAAAGATTTTGAGCGCTATATGAGTAAATATGAAAGTTTAGCTGTGAGGTATGTTAATATATAAGAATCGTGAGCCATGTATGTAAATGCCCATAAATGTAAATTAATTTTTCAAAATCAGTACAACATTGGCATGGGCATGCCTCCAAATATTTAACTCAGACAATGACTCAACAGTACCTTTCTTAATAGCTCCAACCTTTTTCACAATCAAAACCTTCCAGGATGAATATTTTTTATGAATTTTGAAAAAAGCTAACTTTATTTTAATTGAACTAGTAAAAAGGAGGTAAAACTAATAGATATAAAGTCACGTAACAGTCGTGGAACTTTTTTATACTCAAACTAATATAAGAAAGCAAATCTAATTGATCTACAAGAAAATATGATAAGAGGAGAAGAACTAGACCTGTAGGACCTGGTACTGGTTTGCGGTAATCTGAAGGGAAAAAGAGGCAAAAAAAAAAAACATCCGTAATCAGATAATCCACTCAAATATCTTGCAGGGAAGAAGCAATTTGAAGTATTTATACCCAAGTTTCTTCGTTTGATCCCTTGGCCAGCGTCTCAAGCACCTTGATCCTTGATAGATACTTCTCTTCACGCGCTTTCATCAGATTACCTTGCTGAGACAACAAAAGTAACTGTTAGCTTAAATCTTATGTACAAACTACAAAATATTAGTCAAACTCTTACATGTCTGATATGCTCTGCTTGAGTTGTTATTCGCCTTTCGATTTCTTGCATGACTTTTTTCAACAAGCATGCCACACGCTGACCAAATGAAAAAAAAAAAAAGAGAAGCAAAATTGCATTAAATACCTAAGTAGTTTCAACTGATTGAACTTCAACAATTTTGCAGAAAAATATATCTTAGATTATGAGGCAATAAAGATTCCTGCAAAGTAAATTCTAAAAATAGCCCCTAACTATTTACATTTAGTCATTTTAGTACCCAAATCTATATAAGTGCCACATTAGTGCCTAGACTACTTTAGAATGGGTTGGAATAGTCCCCACATGAAGACTATTTTAACCACTATTTCAAAGTATAGGGACTAAATTGATACTTTTATAGACTTTGAGACTAAAATGATCCCCAATAATGAGTCAAGGCACCATTTTGACATTCATCTCCAGTCCTGCACAAAAAGTTGGCACACCTGAGGTATTTCCCCATTTTTTCTCTCAACGCTTTCATCAAGAATCTCATTGGCAACGCTCAAAAGTGATTGTGTTGGAGCATTCTGCACGAAAAAGTACTCTCCATAACATTAAACATAGGTAATGCAAAAAATGATAAGCAAGGTAAACTAAATACTCCTTAATAAAAGAGAGAATTTACGTACATAGGGCATAATTCTTATATATTTACATACCTCACTCTTAAATTTTCATATTTACATTCATAACATTTTGGTGCATTAAATTTATGCATTAAAAGGTGTATTTCACTTTTAAAAAAATGATAGTAGTGCTATTTTTTCCCCACCAAAAAAAAAAAAAA
>JXCR01086134.1:9379-41921 GCA_002079205.1 Phalaenopsis hybrid cultivar | reverse complement strand
CAAAAAAAAAAAAAAATAGAAAAAGACAACCGGCGGTGATCAGAAGTTGAAGCTTACATCCAAACTGTTCAGTTTCATGATTTCAGAAATCTTTGCAGACGAAAGTTCAGAAAACTGTCCCCGTTTTAGCTGGAAAATCTCATGGAGTTTACCTCCAGCATGTTGAGATAAAGCACTGGTTGTATCTATGAAACAAAGGAAAGAAGAAAGAAAAAAAGCATACAGATCAACATAATAATTAACTAGTGCCAAGATCATCAGGTGTTAGATATGTAAACACATAAGAATTAAGGGGTATGCATATAAATCTTCCTTGTAAATTATCTGAAACATTGCTATTACCTGAAACAAGGTTCCTTGAGGCAAATTGGAATTTTCTTTCAGCAAAATTTGATTTTTTATCATCACCAAAGACTGGGGAACCACCATAAACTCCATCAGCTAATGAACCATCCATACTTTCCCCTTGCTTCAACTTCCTAATTTGCAGACTTTTGCACCTTGGTAGTGATCTCAAAGCCTTGTCTTTCCTAACAGTGGAACAAAAGTGGCTCCGGATGGAGAGAAGACATTCCAAAACTACAGAAAAATTTCCCTAGATACATTGAAAGGTACATGAAATCATTAAAATTTACATTTTTTTTTTACTTTAAAGCAAAAATTTACAATCTAAAATATCATTCTTGAAAGTTACCTTCTCCAAATCGGATTCCTGGAAACTGGGCAGCCCCAACTCATTTACAACAGAGAGGAAAAGCTTCAAAATTTCCAGGCGCTTCTCAGAGGAAGCATTATCGGTGTATTCAGTCTGGTCAAAGAAGCACATTTGGTAGAAAAAGAAAAGGTGAATTAACGAGATTTCATAATTTATTTGGATGAAATTGAAAATCAATATGGATTTAAAATTCCACAAAGAACATCAACAGCGATTTACAAAGAAAGGGTATTGTAATGCTGACATCATGGATAGAACAATACAAGGACAAAAGGACTACCAATAAAAAAAATGACCAAATTTTAGAATTCGGCATTTACATACATATGACCCAATTCTTATTTTTTACATCAACACCTAAACTTTATTTTTTACATCTATACCACGCAAATCTTTCATATCAAATCAAAAATAACACCATGTAACTTTTAAAAAGTGATATACAGTCACATGCAAAATAAAGGTGGAATGTATTGAAGTTTAGTTGTTAGAAATGTATATAGATAAAGAATTGATTGGTATGTATGTAAATCTTCCTAAATGTGAATAAGCCACAATTGACCTCAGACCCATACATTTGAATAAGCGACATCAAAATCCATTCTTTCACACAAAAATGTGTGAAAACAAAATAATCATTTTCTAACAAGATCTTCTATCTGCAAAGAATAAAAAATCCGACAGGATCTAAGAAAAAAAACAAGAAAAATACAATTTTTGGCTCTACCTCGTCCACAGCACCAAGATTCAACATCCTAAGAATTCCATTAAAAACAGAACCATCAAACAGCTGCGCTCTGAGCTCCCACTCCGTGGCGTCCTCCGGCAGCTTAAGCTCCGGGAACAAACTGTTCAACCACACAACTACTTCCGCTCGTCTCTTTGCTGCGAATTTCCAAAGCAGACGACAGGTAAAACAATATAGTTAAAAAAAAGGGGCATTTAAGTTAATGTTATTAATTTAATTATGCTTAAATAAATTTATTTATTATTTAATTATGAANAATCAGACGACAGGTAAAACAATATGGTTAAAAAAAAGGGCATTTAAGTTAATGTTATTAATTTAATTATGCCTAAATAAATTTATTTATTATTTAATTATGAGTTAGTAAAAAATAAATATATTTTCTTTATTCATCCAATAAATTTATAGATAATTATTAATAAATATAATTAATTATTATTTTATAAATGTTAAATTTCTATTTAATAATGAATTTAATAAAAAAATTTATTAAGTAAATATATAATTATTAATTAGCATGATTTTAAATATATAATTATTAATTAGCATGATTTTAAATTAAATATTAATTGATTTTAGAAGTTAATTTGCCTATTTTAAAATGTTTTAAGGAGTTGAAGTTACAAGATTTATTGAATCCTATTTTAAATTGTTTTTAAATTCTAACAATCATAATAGATTTTTAAATCTAACAGATATTGCCAAACAGTTTCACTGGATCTAACATTTATCAAATCCTTTGTCCAACAGTTTTGAGATTTAACCCTGGATTTACAGTACTTACCAAATCCCACTAACTTAAATCTCATCTGTTGCCATACAGCTCCTTACATGCATCACACCCAATTCCTATATATTTACATAACTAACCTCTAGAATTTACTCATTACATTTATACCACCCAAATCCTTTATGTCCCAAAAAAAGATCACCATTTTTAAAAAGAGGAACACTAAAGTGGCATAGAAATAAAAACTGAAGTTTAGGTGTAAGATATGCAAATACGTAGAAATTGATTGGTGCATATGTAAACATTCCATAAAAAAAAATAAAAAAACCNAAAAAAAAAAAAAAAACAAAAAAACAGAAAAAGACAACTGGCTGTGATCAGAAGTTGAAGCTTACATCCAGACTGTTCAGTTTCATGATTTCGGAAATCTTCGCAGACGAAAGTTCAGAAAACTGTCCCCGTTTTAGCTGGAAAATCTCATGGAGTTTACTTCCAGCATGTTGAGATAAAGCACTGGTTGTATCTATGAAACAAGGAAAGAAGAAAGAAAAAAAACATACAGATCAACATAATAATTAACTAGTGCCAAGACCATCAGGTGTTAGATATGTAAACAGATAAGAATTAAAGGGTATGTATGTAAATCTTCCTTGTAAATTATCTGAAACATTGCTATTACCTGAAAGGTTCCTTGAGGCAAATTGAAATTTTCTTTCTNAAGAAAAAAAACATACAGATCAACATAATAATTAACTAGTGCCAAGACCATCAGGTGTTAGATATGTAAACACATAAGAATTAAGGGGTATGTATGTAAATCTTCCTTGTAAAATATCTGAAACATTGCTATTACCTGAAAGGTTCCTTGAGGAAAATTGAAATTTTCTTTCTGCAAAATTTGATTTTTTATCATCACCAAAGATTGGGGAACCACCATAAACTCCATCAGCCAATGAACCATCCATACTTTCCCCTTGCTTCAACTTCCTAATTTGCAGACTTTTGCACCTTGGTAGTGATCTCAAAGCCTTGTTTTTCCTAACAGTGGAACCAAAGTGGCTCCGTATGGAGAGAAGGCATTCCAAAACTAAAGAAAAATTTCCCTAGATACATGGAAAGGTACATGAAATTTTTAAAATTTTAATTTTTTTTTTTTTTACTTTAAAGCAAAAATTTACAATCTAAAATATCATTCTTGAAAGTTACCTTCTCCAAATCGGATTCCTGGAAACTGGGCAGCCCCAACTCATTTACAACAGAGAGGAAAAGCTTCAAAATTTCCAGGCGCTTCTCAGAAGAAGCATTATCGGTGCATTCAGTCTGGTCAAAGAAGCACATTTGCGTTAGGATTTCATAAAAAAATTCATTGTACATTTGGTAGAAAAAGAAAAGGTGAATTAACGAGATTTCATAATTTATTTGGATGAAATTTAAAATCAATATGGATTTTAAATTCCACAAACAACATCAACAGAGATTTACAAAGAAAGGGTATTGTAATGCTGCCATCGTGGATAGAACAATACAAGGACAAAAGGACTAGCAATAAATAAAATGACCAAATTTTGGGTTTCGGCTTTTACATACATATGAGATATGACCCAATTCCACTGTATTTATANACAGAGATTTACAAAGAAAGGGTATTGTAATGCTGCCATCGTGGATAGAACAATACAAGGACAAAAGGACTACCAATAAATAAAATGACCAAATTTTGGGTTTCGGTATTTACATACATATGAGATATGACCCAATTCTACTGTATTTATATCAACACCTAAACTTTATTTTTTACATCTATACCACCCAATTTTTTCATATCAAATCAAAAATAACACCATGTAACTTTTAAAAAGTAATATACAGTTACATGCAAAAGAAAGGTGGAATGTACGTAAAAATTAAAGTTTAGGTGTTAGAAATGTAAATAGATAAAGAATTGATTGGTATGTATGTAAATCTTCCTAAATGTGAATAAGCCACAATTGACCTCAGACCCATATATTTGAATAAGCGACATCAAAATCCATTATTTCACACAAAAATGAGTGAAAACAAAATAATCATTTTCTAACNATAACACCATGTAACTTTTAAAAAGTAATATACAGTTACATGCAAAAGAAAGGTGGAATGTACGTAAAAATTGAAGTTTAGGTGTTAGAAATGTAAATAGATAAAGAATTGATTGGTATGTATGTAAATCTTCCGAAATGTGAATAAACCACAATTGACCTCAGACCCATACATTTGAATAAGCGATATCAAAATCCATTATTTCCACAAAAATGAGTGAAAACAAAATAATCATTTTCTAACAAGATCTTCTATCTGCAAAGAATAAAAAATCCGACAGGATCTAAGAAAAAAAACAGGAAAAATACAATTTTTGGCTCTACCTCGTCCACAGCACCAAGATTCAACATCCTAAGAATTCCATTAAAAACAGAACCATCAAACAGCTGCGCTCTGAGCTCCCACTCCGTGGCCTCCTCCGGCAGCTTAAGCTCCGGGAACAAACTGTTCAGCCACACAACTACTTCCGCTCGTCTCTTTGCTGCGAATTTTTCCAAATCAGACGANAACAATCTGCAATTCTTGCAAACAAAAAAAAAAAAAAAAGATCGGCATCTCGATTTGAAGGCTTCCGCCACAATAAAACAGAATTTCTTAAAAAAAAACAAGAAGAAGAAAGAGAAGCAGGTGATGATTGGGAAACCTGATAGAAGGAAAAATGCGAAAATTCCTGAAGGAAATTTTTTTGGAGGTAAAATGGTTAGGGTTTGTCGGTGGTTGAAGAGCTCGAAGATGGAGAAGATGCGGAGAAGCGCGGAATACGGAAGAGTTTGTTTGCGCTGAATTGTTGCTCAGTTCTTTACGGCCATGCCGCGAGTGGGCTATTTATAGGTTGGCATTTACATATATAGCACCTAATTCTTATGTATTTGCATATCTATAACTTGAATTTTACATTTATACCATTCACTTTTCTTATATCACATAAAAATATCACGGCTTTTGGAGGGCGAATACGGAGACACGAACATAATACAAAGCCACCACATAATTTAAAAAATATATCAAGATACATCAAAGATATGTTTTATATTTAATTAATTATTAATATAAAAAAATAGATTATTTTATCATTTTTTATTAAAATTATCAAAAAAATAAATTATGCAAGAATAAATTTAACTTCACAAATTTAATTTATATTATAAAATTTCATTCTTATAAAAATTAATTTTTTAAAATTATATATAATATATTTCAAAAGAATTAATAGAATTTATTATTCAACTTATCAACTAAAATTTTAAAAATTATATAATTACAAAGAGAGAATTACTGATGCTCGACTTCAACGAATTTTGAGTGCACCTTAGATGCTCTATTATGACTAAAGTTAGAAAGAGCTTCAACATGACGAGAAATGAGACGATTTGAAATAATTAAAGTTATATTTATATTTATAATTTTATAGTTTACATCTCATTTTATCAAAAGAGTGTTAAGCTTTTGTGGTCTCAGCGATGTCCGATACATGTCTAATTCGACGGATTTAGCAAAGAATGGGAACTAATGGTTTAATTTAGAAAAAATTGCATGCAGATCGCACGAAATATTAATATTTATAAATTAAGTACCGAGCTGTGCTTTTTGAGAATTTGATAAAAATGAAAAAAGAGCGTTAGAGTTTTATCATGAAATATGATATTTTAGTGATTGACTTGTAAATAAAAAATAGCAGGTGGTATGTATAATTGATCATTTAATTTAATTAGAATAAGTATTAATTAAAGAAGAGTATTAAATTTGATACGCCACCAATAAATTTTCATCATCTTACATGAATTTCAGTGTAATTTTTTGAACAAAAAACATTCAAACTTCAATTAAGAGTTATCCGGAGCTCCGATTTAAGTAAAGTTATAGTCAAACTGATCAGCCCGATGAGACGAACCTAGTGATATGAGTCCAATTCAAGTCAAATCAAGCCCAGATCAAGTCATTAAACCACTATTAGAGGATTTTTGGAGGCATTTGAAATGTCAAACAGATGTCGAATCTAGCGAGTTTATAGTCGAATCAAGCGTCTTGACAAGACGAATCCAACGAGCCCAAGATTGCTCAATTTTGATATTGTTAAGGCACTCAAATGTCCATCAAATTTTCATCTGATCAAGGGAAGCTCTCCAGACCGTCCGATCAAAATAGTTCATATTTCTGCATTAATTGCACTCAAAACACTATAAATAGAGTTTCACCCATCACATGAAATTGGAGGTTTAAGAGAGAACTTGAGGCTTTGAGAAGGGGCTCAAGTCTAAAATCATCATCGCCATCGTCGATCGCCGTCGACCACCACCGTCGGCCATCGTTGATCCCCACCGATCACCGCTGACCTTCGTCGACCACCACCGACCATCATCGATTGTCGTTGACTACCGTTGATCACCGCCGACCTCTGTCAACCACCGCTAACTAGACGTCGTCAGTCGACGTTGTAACTTGGAAAGCTAGTAACACTTTCCCGCCTGTGGGACAAACAACATCTGTAATCATCAACTTATAGTGGATTTTTACAACTTGGCCAAACCTCGTGGTTTTCCACATTTACGGGTTTTCCACGTAAAAACTTCTGATGTCATCACAACTTGATTCATTTTCATCTAAGTGTGTGTTGAATCCTCGTGCAACGCTAAGACGATAATCCATTACTTTACTGCCGCGAATTTTCTTGCACGCAACAAAATTAATTAATTTTTTTTAAAAAAAAATCTAAATTAGGTAACTAAATATAACTGCATCGAAATAATTTAAGAAAAAACAGATAAAAAATAGAAAATATGTTTATTTGTTTGCATTTTTATTTTATATAAATTTATTTTTAAACAGTTTTAAAGCCATTTTTAAAATTTTACGAGCAACCCGCCTGTCTAGTTCACTTTCTTTTCGTCGTCTACCTCATCACTGCGGTGACGCCAACTAGCAATTTTATTGAGCTAAGCTTGCTTGTGATCCAGCTCGAGCTTGGCTTGATATATAGCTTGCGAGTCGAGCCTTAGGAGCAAACGAGCCAAGCTCAAACTGATGCCAATTAAGACTCGACTTGTTAGCTCATGGTAGGTCATTTTTAAAAAAATATATCTATAAAAAATATACTTGAAATTTTAAAATATTAAAAATTAAAAATTTATTTTTAAATTATTAAAAATATAAAAGAAAATGATAATTTATGAGAAAAGTGCATCCCCTGACTATTTAAAGAGACTATTTAAAGAGGGCCATTTTAGCCCCTGATCTTCAAAAAATATCAAACTAGCCCCCCATAGTCCACCCTTAAAAAAAAAAATCAAAGATTCATGTTAAAGTTAATAGTGGAGGAGGGGCATTTTGGAGTTTTTATATTTTGTTAACTTTAACCATCTACATACAATGGTACATTCACATATATACCGCTCAATCATTATGTATTTACTTATCTAACAGCAAAACTTTCATTCCTTACATTTATATCACCCAAATCTTCTTTCACATCACATCAAAATTTGCATAAAAACCACACAATTTCTATGTTTTTATATATCTAACACCTAAACTTTCATATTACATCCAAAGTGCTATGCATTTGAATATTGAATTTTGGAGGTTAGATATGTAAATACATAAGAATTGCATGTTATGTTTCTTCCGAACTTATTCCAAACTTAAAGGTATGCAGTAGGAGGCAATATTTAAAAAAAAAAAAACACAGAACATATAAGCTGCTACAATAACCCAAATGCCAGAGTTTATATGCAGATGGAAATACCTTGGTGGCAATAGTTGAATCATGTTGCTCTTAGGCCATTCTTTAGGTTCATTTATAGGCATGATATTGCTTTCATAAATTTTCTTATAATTTTCTATATCCCATATCTGATGCACTGCAGCACATATATGTACACAAGGTGTTTCAGTCAGCTTCCACTTCTTACAACAACATGATTTGGTCTCTAAATTCACAATGTATTGTGCATCATGCATGGAACTTATCTCGTAGTTGTTATCATCAAATTTAATACAATGTATGTTCAAGCTTCATGTTTATTTTTTTCCAAGATCATCATTTATCCTTAGGCATAACTTCCCACCCCATTTCATGGCTTTTTTTTTAGCATTATTGTCATCACCATAATACTTATGGTCTCGAGCATTGAAATGATTTTGCAACATTCTAACATCAAGGATGAAAGCATTAAACAAATCACACATATTGTTGAGTAGAGTGTTATATTTTGGGCTAAAGTTAAAATGTGATCTTGACCACTCGTTTGGAGAATTTTCATTCAACCAGCAGAGTGTTGCAACGTCTAATTGTTTTAACTCGTTCATCCTAAATGTATATTGATTGCAGCTGCCCATAATGGATTCTTCAATGTTGTCCCAGTAAATCCAACTTACATGAAGTTTTGATGTAAATGTCTAACACAAAATCTATTAGTGACATCAGGCATTATATTCTCAAATGCAGGAATTAACACTTTCTACTTATCAGAAATAAAATTAAAGTTATATTGATTTTTAAAAATAATTATATATTTACCAAGCAAATTTAAGAACCACTCCCAACTACTTATACTCTCTGCTTCAACCACTGCCCATGTAATGAGAAATATATTAAAGTTTCCATCAAGAGTAACCGCTGCTAAAAGTTGGCACCCTTGTGATCCCTTCAAAAACAACTACCAACACCTATTATTGGTCTACAACTTGAGATAAAGCCTTTCTTTCATGCAGCAAAACAAATATAAAGCCTTACAAATGTTTTTTCCACCATGCAAATTTGAATCTTTACTTGTATGCACTGCAATAACTGAATCTGGGTTGGCCTTTGCAATTTCTAAACAGTAGTCTCAAATTTTGTTAAATTGATCTTATTCTTTCATATGCGTCTTTTTACGAGCCTTCTTTATTTGTTCTTCTAACAAATATAGCTGTAAATCATAAATGATCTCTTTTATGAAAATATTACACCAATGATTGTAGGGTTCAAAGTTTTGTTATGATCATTCCATGTACAAGTGAGCTCCTATAATAATCTCATCTGTCATGAACTGCTCCTCTCATGCTTGGAAATGTATATGAGAAATGGGCAATTTGGTCTCCTGCAGATGACTCACACCTTCCATCATTCTTCATAAATTTAGTAGTTTTTCAGTATTGAATTGACAAACTTTGCACAGCTTTTTTAAACTCATCCTTGTTGCTAAATAACATGCCAACTTCAAAACTAGTATTTTAAGTAGTCACGAGATCATTTTAGCACTTTTCTCAATAATTTATACTTAATATCATGTGATTTCTTTATAAATTATCTCCTAATTGTAAATTTGTATCATTTTATTTTAACATTATTTATTAATAATTTTTTCCCTTTTATAATAAAGAAATTAAAAAGTGAGCCGTTCGAATTTATCTAATTAAGCTCGAATTCAATTAATTAATCAAACTGATACTCTAATGTACTATGATCGCACTTGGGAAAAGGATGGATTTTCAGAAAATTTTAAATTAATTAAATTGGTATATTACTAATTTTTCATGCTCTCGGGATTAAAATGATGTTATTTAAATAGTTAATGAACCAAAATAATTTAAAAACTTCACAAAAAAAATAATTTTTTTTGAACAAAATGTAAAAATTAAACATGAATTTTATTTTTATTTTAAAAATAAAAATATAATAATGAAATATGTTCTTCATTTTTTGTTTTAAATTAAGATATTGTAAATTATCAAATATGTTTTTGTTATGTTAAAAAATACAAATATATAAAAAAGAAGAAGAAGCAAAGTTTAGGTGTTAGAAATGCAAATAGGAATTGGATGGTATATATGCAAATGCCCCAAATAAATCAGCAAGCAGACAATGTGTGAGGGGAGGGAATTAACCATAGTTAAACTGATACACTAATTCTGTTCTATGCATGCAATTAATGGAAGAGAATAATTTAAAAAAAGTTAAAAAAGATGTTACCAAAAGCATTATTAACAATTACTGTATCGATGTGTGATCATCACATGAATACATCTGAATCAATTTGCTGCAGTTTAAGAAATATTCGCTTCAATGTTGCGGAATAGTTTGGAGAGTTCGCCTGAAAAACAAGTATAAAAAATTGCACATCTTAGAAGAATGCAATTTCATGAAATTATTTCAATAAAACATCACTAAAACAGATATTTTTGCAAAACTATAAACATGTTACTTGTGCAAATCTATTAGAATCGTATTTTTGTGATGCATGCCTTTCCTCTTCCTTGAGTTATAGAAGCAAATATTACGTCCGGATAATATACGTGCGGATTGGTGGTATTGTGACGATATAGTTATCTATTATCTTTATTTTCCCTGCTTTCCTTGTTTGTTTAGTTTCTTTTTTTTTAAAATAACTTGATTACATGTTAAGGGAGGTGGTTCCCCTGCGGTTAGATACAGCCAAACCCGCGCCTCTGCTATAGGAGAGCGGGGAACATCATTGTCTTTATTTTGGAATTACAGAAAATATCTTACTTCCTGTTCTTCCTATTGTTCTTCTGCTTGGTTTTTGTTCATGTTCAATCAGGTTTTGCATCAGATTGGTATCGGATTCAAGTATGGAGGACTGCAACAGAACCTTGGCGCACGGCGACGATTGTAATTGGGAGATCTTACGGGAATTGCAGGCGTGTCTCGAAAGGAGGGTAGACAACCTCGCTACCAACCTAAACTTCTGTCACGGAAATGCGGCAGGGGCTTTTCAACTCCTTCGCAATGGAGGATCGACCAAAAAGACAGCCACACCAGCGGTCTTGACACCCACAACATTGACAGGGAAACCATTATTAGGAATTGTGGAAGACAGTCTATGCTACGACGCAGCCGAACTCTGATCATGGATCAGGGCCGTGTTGACGGAGGAATGCTGAACTCGCAATGGTCGCACGGACCAGAATGGGATGAAGTTGGGCTGCTCGACGAAGTTCCAACCCGCAGCCGACCAGGTAGACATGGTTTTTACAGCAACTGCAAGGTTAAGATTGATATTCCTTACTTCAATGGCTACCTCCGTATCAAAGAGTACTTGGATTGGGAGCAGGTTGTGCAAGCATTCTTCGAGTATATGGATGTTCATATCTAAAAACAGGTGCGCTACGCCACCAGTAGATTGAAAGGAGCAGGTGCTTGGTGGCAACAAGTGACACTATCTCGTCGGAGAGAGGGAAGAAAACCTACTAAAAGCGTGAACATGCTATCTGGCAGACGGTTTGTTCGCAGGTTTGTCGCAGGAGAAATTGTGACAGGTGGACTTCGGCTGGTGTTCGCAGTATTTCAGTCGAATTTTTGTGCGAACAGAAAATGTGTTTCGTGTGAAAAATTTTCTTCACGAATCACATGAAACTGCAAGAAAATTGTTTCAATTGATAGATCAAATTTCAAGTTTATTTGAATTTATTTGTGGTGTGTTTTGTTTCAATACAAGACAAGAAAAATTCACTGTAAAATTAATTTCAAATGACAATATCTGATACAAAATTAGAGATAATGAAGTTCAATGAAACAAAAAACTTTGGATTGTGACAAACAATGATGAAAGATTTGTTGACACAACGGAGATTTTTTAAGACATTGAGAGCTATGAAATCTGATAGTGATATTTATAAACCGTTGGGAAGTACAGTTGTAGGTGAAGTACAATTTTTTGGATCATATGAAGAAAATGCAGCAGAAAAGTTGATCAAGCCAGGCATTTTCAACAAGTTCTTGCGTTACTCGAACTTGTTGAATGTTTGCAGTTGCTAGATGGCATGGTTGTCCAACTCACTTCGGTGTAAGAAACTCCATGATGTATTTCTCCTAAGGGGTTGGATATTCGCAAGGTGGAGATTTTTCTCCTAAGAAGTTGAATATTTACCAAGGTGGAGAATTATTAGGTATGACTCATATACCAGGAAATTTGGAATACCTTGAAATTGAGAGGTGAGTCTCCTGAAATGAAAAGGAGTCTCTTGGTGTGAAGAGATGTATCTCTTAGATTAGTGGGTTGGGGGGAGCAATGACGTGTTTGTAAATTTATTTGTGGGTTTTATCTATAAATAGATATGCAACTCTATGAATATGTAACTCCTCTGAAATATTGAATTTGTCGCTTGCTCCCGAGGATGTAGGCATCTTTGCCGAACCTCGTTAAATCTATGTGTTATTCTAGATTTACGTTGTTTCACCCTAAAAATCACAACAATTGGTGTATATCTCGCAACAACTAGTATCAGAGCTTTGTTCGGATCTTAGGAAAACGATGGCTGCAGATGAAGTGAAGGTTTTAAGAATTGAGAATTTTGATTGCACAAATTTTGGTTATTGGAGAATGCAGATAGAGAATTATTTTTATGGAAAGAAACTTAATTTTTCGTTATTGGAGAAAAGACCTGAAAGAATGGATGATGTTGAATGAAATATGTTGGATTAACAAGTTCTAGGGGTTATTCGATTGACCCTATCAAGGTTCGTTGCACACAAGATCATCAAGGTAAAAATGACTGCAGATCTCATGACAGTCTTATAAGGTATATATGAAAAGTCATCGGCGAATAACAAGACGAACTTGATAAAGAAGTTATTCAACTTGAAGATGATGGAAAGTGTTTCTGTTGCTCAATACCTGAATGATTTCAATACTATCACAAATCAATTGTCGTCTGTTGAATTTGATTTTGATAATGAGATACGTTCGTTGATATTATTGACATCGTTGTTAAATAGTTGGGAAGCCGTGAGGATGACAGATAACAGTAATTCTGCAGGTAAATCTAAACTGAAATTTAAAGATATTCGTGATTTGATTTTGACTGAGAAGGTGCGCAGGAAAGATTCTGCCGAGATCTCGGGTTCGAGTTCAGCATTAAATGTTGATTCCAGAAGAAGATCACATGACAAAAACTCAAATAGAGGGAGATCAAAATCAAACTCTGGTCAGCAGACAATCTGTTGGAATTGTGGCAAGGTCTACTATATAAGAAGGAACTGCATGAATCTCAAAAATATGAAAATTGATAGCGCAAATGTGGTATCTGAAGAAGTACATGATGCACTATTGTCGGCAGTTCATAGTTTTGTTGATTATGGAAGTGAAGAGGAGAGTGGGTCTGGAGCACCCATTCCTATTGTTCCACAAAGAGATGATAGAAAAGCACAGAGCTATAAAGAAATATTGCAAGAAGAAAGTTCGAGCAAGTGAGAGCTGACAGAACTTCCACAATGGAAAAGGGCATTACACAATAAGTGGGTGTACCAAGTGAAAACTGAGCATGATGATAGTAAAATGTACAATGCTAGACTTGTTGAAAAAGACTTTCAATAGAGACGGGATATTGCCCATGCAGCGGGAGTTACAAGCAGAGACAAGAGTAATCCAGTAAATAGCTTGGAGGTGCAAAGCTATGTTGACCCTGCTGATATGTTGACTGAAGGTGTTACTCTTGAGAAACTGAAGTTGTGCACAGCTTCAGTTGGTCTTCTGGAGTGAAAACAAAAGCATTGAGTTGCAGAGGTGGAGAATAACACGTTTGAGGAAAAGGGCTACGCCGCCAGTGGAGGATATCAATTTGAGGAAGAAGTTGGAGTCTGTGTACCGATCTCCAAGTGGGAGATTTGTTGTGTGGAGTCCGGTTCAAATAAAAAAAGGAAGGGGTAATACATACTCCCGCCTCTCTCTATCCCACGTTCGCCTCTTCTGATTTCGCGAAACAGAAGCCTCTCCCGTCTCTCGCAAAAAACAGAAATGCTTGGCTCCTTCAGTTCGCGGAAACAGGAAAGCTTTCGTCTCCTTCAATTTGCGGAAACAGAAAAGCCTTTGTCTCCTTCAATTTGCGAAAACGGGAAAGAAGATTCCCTACTTGGATTATTCTTAAGGCTTATGGAAAGCAGAAGACAGAAAAAAGGTGTTTTCAAATACGTTCTTTCTTAGTTGTTTCTGCGTGCTTCGCAAAAGGAAAAAGAAGATAGTGGAAGAAGGTGTTCTTCTTAATTTCTTCTTGTTGGCTTGTGACAGAAGAGAAATGAGTTTTTTCTCTTGTACGTATTTCTTCTTCTTCGGTGTTATTGCTCTTGGGTGAATCTCGGTGTAAAAAGAAAGTGAGAAAGTGAGAGACTTTCTCCTGTAATTGTCGTTGTGATCAAACAGTGTAAATTTCTCAATTAGTAAAATACTCTGCAACTTCGTAGATGTAAGCAATTTGCCAAACCACGTAAATCTGTGTGCTCTTTCCTAGTGTAAATTTTTTTCTCGTTCTATTTTTAACTTCGTCGTCAATTGTTCAATTTCAATATACCACAACAAAAAGTTTGGCTCATATAAAGACGTAATCATTTTTTACCTTCAGATTATAAATAGATTTTGTATGTGTAATTTCAAAGATGCGCCCAAGAAAACAACTCTGTCAGTACTTACACCGAGGAATTCCACCTTCTTAGTACCCGTAACAATCTATGTGAATCTAACCAACAAATTATCACTTGTTATATTAGAGAATTCAAGGAGGCTATATAAGACAAATTGGAGATGAATGTTGTGTGGTCGTTGTTGCAAGCAATAAATTACGCCTACAAGGCCGAACTTCAGTTTAGCTATACTCCACATTCTTTTAGCCATCGAAAACCAATCGTTGAATCTTCCATAGATGGTGGTAAAGGACCTCCTCAGAACAACCGATATATCTTTGTTCCTACGCCCAATTAGGTCGCTGCAACTAGTGGGGGGGATGCTAAAACAAGTGACAAAATGGTGACTCATAAAGATAGTTTAAATCAGTGATCGAGGACCGTGAAGTTTCAGATGTTTTCAACATGAACATCGATCAAATGAATGACTAAATCGATTTATAGAAGAGGAAGGTGATAGTGATGACGAATTTCCCGAGCATAATCCATTCAAATAAGGTGAAGTGGAAGAAATTCCTATCGATGAAGGGGAAATCTTAAACTGCATTCTACAGAAGGTACTACTTGCACCGAGACAACCTATTAAATCCAAACGCAATGCTTTTTTTTCGGATTAGATGCACTATTGAAGGTAAAGTGTGCGAATTAATTGTCTACAGTGGGTGTACCGAGAGTGTAATATCTAAAACTGTCGTAAAGGCACTCCAACTAAAAACCACCAAGCATCCAAAGCCATGCAAAATTAGTTGGATTAAAAAAAGAGTTGAGGTTATGGTGATCGAAATATCCAAAGTGACACTTTATATTGGGAAGAATTTTATTGGTGAAATTGATTGTGATTTCATTGAAATGGATGTATGTCATCTGTTTTTGGGTCGACCTAGGCAATCTGACACGGACATTTAGTATGATGGGCGACTTGCAGACACTCTTGAGTGGAATAACAAGAAAATTTGGTTGATACGTTCTACCCTTGTTCCAGCTTCTTGCACACCTAACAAATCTGCATATGTAGTTATCTCGAGTTCCCAGTGGTTGACCGATAACTCCAAACGTGGCTTATGCAATTTTTCTTGGTCGAACAAAATTTGGTTCCAAATACGGTACATCAATCCGTTCAAGCCCTCCTCCAACAATTTTCAGACATCACACATGATGTCTTCTCAGATCAACTACCTCTTTTGTGAGCCATTCAACACCATATTGATCTACTTCTGAGATCCAATTTACTAAACCTCGCACATTACCGCATGAGTCCCAAGGAGCACCAGAAACTTCAAGAGATGGTAGAAGAATTATTATAGAAAAATTTTATCCACCATCGCTTGAGAACTTGAGCGGTATCGACATTGATCGTGCCCAAAAAAGATGATTCTTTGAAGAAGTGTATAGATAGTTGCGTCATCAGTAAGATCACGGAAAAATTTCATTTTTGAATGCTTCGTATGAAAGATTTATTAGATAAACTTACAGGGGCTGCCATTTTCTCCAAATTGGACTTGAAGAGTGGTACCATCAAATCCGTATTCGCTCGAGTGACGAATGGAAAATGACATTCAAAACCAGGGAAGGTCTATATGAATGACAAGTGATACATTTTGGTTTGTGCAATGCTAAAAATACTTTCATGAGGCTAATGCATGAAGTTTTGAAAACTTTTATTGGTCGGTGTTGTGTCTTCTATTTTGACCATATTCTTGTGTACAGAAAGTCGATGGATGAACACTTGGGACCTTTGAAGTCATTGTTCACCACTATTTGAGATCATACACTACTTTTGAATTTAGAGATGTGTGAATTTGCCACAATAGAAGTTCATTTCCTAGGCTTCATCAAAGGGCAAGCGGGCGTAAAGGTGAATCCTAAGAAAGATGAGCTATTCAATTGTGGCTCACAACCAGATCAATTATGGAAGTCCGTAGTTTCCATGAACTTGCCAACTTTTACAGGCGTTTCTTTAGTACTATTATTGCAACATTAACTGGTTGTCTTAAACAAAAAATATTTATTGTGGTAAGAACAACAAGAAAGCATTCTTAATTTGAAAAAACATTTAAGTTCAGCTCCTATGCTTAGTATACCATATTTTGAAAAGCCTTTCCAAGTAGAAGCTAATGCCTCGGCGGAAGGAATTGGCGCAGTTCTATCACAAGAAGGAAAGCCAATGGAGTTCTTTAGCGAAAAGTTGAGCTTGACACCCCAAAGATAGTCTACATTTGAACAAGAACTATATGGAGTTATTCGGGCATTAAAAACCTGGGAACACTACTTATCGCATCAGGAATTCATCATATTTAGTGACCATCAACCCTTACAGTTCTTACAATCGCAAAAAAATCTCAAGAGAATGCATGTATGATGGGTTTTATTCTTGTAGAAATTCAGTTTTTGTGGTGAAACACCATGTCGGTCACACCATTGTGTAGCTGACGCTTTGAGTCGCCGAGCAAGCTTGTTGGTCATAGTCCAAACTAGCATCACAGGTATGAAAAGTTTGCAAGATTTATACCATGATGAAGAATATTTCTCCCTTGCTTTAATGAATTGTAAGGAGCACTCTCCTCAAAGCAATTATTCCATTCAACAAGGTTGCCTTTTAAAGGGCAACCAATTGTGTATTCCTAACACTTCACTTCGACATTAAATTATTCAAGATTGTCACAGAGGAGGATTGACATCTCATGCAGATACGAATTGAACTCTCAAACTTGTGCAATCTAACCTTTTGGCCCAAATTGATAAAAGACGTGTGCAGATTCGTGGAAAAGTGCTCGGTGTGTCAATATTATAAAAGTACAAGTCAGAATATCGGACATTACATAGTCTAGAATTCATTCGGGAGGATCTTAGCATCGATTTCATTTTGGACCTACCTCGCACTAAACACGGCTCCAACTCCGTCATGGTGATTGTTGATCTTATCCAAAATGGCTCATTTTGTGGCTTGTAAGAAGACATAAGATGCTTCTAACGCTGCTAGACTTTTTTTAAAGAAGTGGTGCGCATAGAAGATATCCCGCAAAACATTACATCGGATTGTGATGTCAAATTCATAAATTGTTTCTGGTGGGAATTGTGGAAGCGATTCAAGATGGAGCTCTGATTGAGCTCAACAGATCATCGTCAAATTGACGGGCAAACGGAAGTCATCAATCGATCTTTAGAAAATATGATTTGTTTCCTGGTAGGAGCCCAACTGAAACAGTGGAAGAAATATTTGGAACAAGCATAATTTGCTTTTAATTCCTTGGTTAACCGTTCCACGGGTCGCTCTCTCTTTAGTATTGTCTATATCAAAGAGCCATTTAGAGGATGTGGCCATCATTACAAAACCAAAAAGCAACAATATCAAAACTTAGGTAAACAATTTTGAATCCATGTTGCAAGAAGTTAAAGACAATCTCACAATTTCGTCACAACAATATAAACATCAAGCCGATAAGACCAGAGGCACAAAACCTTTAAGGAGGGTGAATTAGTTATGGTATGACTTCACAAAGATCAACTTCCACAAGGAGTATATTTAAATTTACATCCTCGAAAAATTGAACCTTTCCCTATTAGCAAACCAATCAAAGATAATGCTTGTGTTCTTAAACATCCCCTAGACCTCGACATTTCTTTNTATAAACATCAAGCCGATAAGACCAGAGGCACAAAACCTTTAAGGAGGGTGAATTAGTTATGGTATGACTTCGCAAAGATCAACTTCCACAAGGAGTATATTTAAAATTACATCCTCAAAAAATTGAACCTTTCCCTATTAGCAAACCAATCAAAGATAATGCTTGTGTTCTTAAACATCTCCTAGACCTCGACATTTCTTTTACATTGAATGTGTTTGATCTCTATGCTTATCATCCACCTGACAAAAGAATATCTTCTGAACTCGAGCCGAGTTCTTCAGGATTGGAGGAGAACTTATGCATCTTCCTCAGATTTGGATGATATTCATATTCATATATATTTACCTATTATCTTTATTTTCCCTGCTTTCGTTCTTTGCTTCGTTATTTTTTTTTAATTCCTTAATTACATGTTATGGGAGGTGGTCCCCCAATCGTTAGTTACAGCCTCAGTCGCTTCTCTGCTATACGAGAGCGGAGACAGAGGTGGAAAGGCAGAATATCATTATCTTCATTGTGGAATTACAAAAATCATCTTACTTCCTCTTCTTCACGTTCTTCCTGTTCTTCTTGCTTGTTTCTTGATCTCGTTCAATCAGGTTCTGCATCAAATAGTCATCAATGATAACACCCAAATCGCCAACAAAAAGTTCAAGGAATTTCATAAAGGTGATAATGTCAACCGTAACATTTCTTTCATTAGCATCCATATATTAAAAACTAAGATGAGGCAACCAACAAGATAATTATGAATCTCCAAAAAGAAGCGCGTTACACTTGCCTGTGGAATCAAGGCCATCATTCCAGTCAAAGCCTACAACAAATTCATCCACCCTCATCATCGAGCGGGCTCTAAATTGGGGCAATCAGAACAAACAGAATATACATACTGCACTCAACCTCTATAAAGAATGATATTACCAAATGCCAAAAATGCATCAATTCCTTGATGGCTTAGGCTTTCCATTCCTTTCGATTATGGACTTTTTCAGCTTAATGACTCGGTGCTTAGAATGGCNTGGATGATATTCATATTCATATATATTTACCTATTATCTTTATTTTCCCTGCTTTCGTTCTTTGCTTCG
Source organism: Phalaenopsis hybrid cultivar (assembly GCA_002079205.1). NCBI lineage: Eukaryota > Viridiplantae > Streptophyta > Magnoliopsida > Asparagales > Orchidaceae > Phalaenopsis > Phalaenopsis hybrid cultivar. The sequence goes on along the minus strand of JXCR01086134.1, from coordinate 22,542 downwards.
TTACTTTTTTTTTTTAATTCCTTAATTACATGTTATGGGAGGTGGTCCCCCAGTCGTTAGTTACAGCCTCAGTCGCTTCTCTGCTATAGGAGAGTGGAGACAAAGGTGGGAAGGCAGAATATCATTATCTTCATTGTGGAATTACAAAAATCATCTTACTTCCTCTTCTTCCCGTTCTACCTGTTCTTCTTGCTTGTTTCTTGATCTCGTTCAATCAGGTTCTGCATCAAATAGTCATCAATGATAACACCCAAATCGCCAACAAAAAGTTCAAGGAATTTCATGAAGGTGATAATGTCAAACGTAACATTTCTTTCATTAGCATCCATAGATTAAAAGCCAAGATGAGACAACCAACAAGATAATTATGAATCTCCAAAAAGAAGCGTGTTACACTTGCCTGTGGAATCAAGGTCATCGTTCCAGACAAAGCCTACAACAAATTCATCCACCCTTATCATCGAGCGGGCTCTAAATTGGGGCAATCAGAACAAACAGAATATACATACTGCACTCAACCTCTATAAAGAATGATATTACCAAATGCCAAAAATGCATCAATTCCTTGATGGCTTGGGCTTTCCATTTCTTTCGATCATGGACTTTTTCAGCTTAATGACTCGGTGCTTAGAATGCTTGAAGCAACTGAGATCTCTTGTTACCTTTGTACAACCTATTGCACCTCCTAATTCATCAAGGTGATTGCCTCGTCGCAGTTTATAAGCTCAATTTGGTCATTCAGGTCTTTCTATGAGTAATCCCACGAATCTATAAAGATAACACCCATCTCCATCACCTTAACCTCTTAATGGTAGTCTAGACTTCACCTCATTCAGGAAGAGCGTGCAACGCCATGCCTCTCAACCTAGAAACCTAAGACTAAAGGCGTCACCTCTTCGGCATCCATTTTGACCACCAATTATCATGAGTGCTCTCTCCTANGAATCTATAAAGATAACACCCATCTCCATCACCTTAACCTCTTAATGGTAGTCTAGACTTCACCTCATTCAGAAAGAGCAACGCCATGCCTCTCAACCTAGAAACCTAAGACTAAAGGCGTCACCACTTCGGCATCCATTTTGACCACCAATTATCATGAGTGCTCTCTCCTATCTCCTCATTGGCCTCCTGAAAATTTGACCTGTAGAAACTTTGGCTGTGATTGGTGTCTGATCTCCTCTAATAGACACCACCACCTTGAATAAATTTGACTTCCGCCAGGCCATTTTTTTGTCAATGCATCAGCTAGAGTTTCTTGCAAGCCAGCATGATCTTCGATTGGCACCTCTACATGCTTTATTTTCTAGATTTTATCCATGCCAGTTGCCAACAATGAATCAATATCAACCACCTTCCATTCAGAAGGGCAATTGGGTCCTCTGCAGTAGTTAGAGGAGTTAGAGGTTCCAAATAGCCCACATCTTGCAGCTCCATCCCTGATGCCAGAATGCTCTTTCTTTAAGCAAGGTAATCACTCCACCAATCCCCATCAAGATGCCTATATTGGAGGATGACTCTCCAGCCTCCAAAATCTTTTCTGTCGCCTATGGGGAATTGATTAAACAATAATCTCAGAGCTCTTCACCTTCAAAATCCACATCAGTATAAGTAAATTCTTGCCTCTTTACTTGAACATCATTAAAGTACCTTCGCAGTTGAATCTCATAAGATTAAAGGCTTTGCTCATTTGTGATAGAGGGTAGGAGCAATAGAGGACAAAGAAATGAAAGTGCTCTTCATTTTTAGAATCTACTTAAGTAGTTAGAAATGAGGGGAATGTGTGAAGCCTCTCATTTTTTACATTCAAATCTAACCAATGTCATAATGACCAAAAATGAATATGTTACCATGTTAGCAAGATTCCTTGGTTCCTGCATTACAAGTTGGATACATCTTGGTGAGTGCAAAAAGCGTTCAAATTGATAGCACATTCATATAGTCTTCCTAATATAGTGGCACATGTCAAGCCAGGCAAACAAACACAAACACCTTTTTCTAGCAATCCTAAATACTATAAATGTCATATACACACATAAAATCTTCATCGGGTTTTCAACTTCATATTAACAGACCAAATTCCTACCTAAACCAACTAATATATCATGGCTTGCATGTCCACTTATTGTATTCTCGCCAATCCTCATGACTAAATAGTAAATTAATTGTCTACGNAGTAGTTAGAAATGAGGGGAATGTGTGAAGCCTCTCATTTTTTACATTCAAATCTAACCAATGTCATAATGATCAAAAATGAATATGTTACCATGTTAGCAAGATTCCTTGGTTCCTGCATTACAAGTAGGATACATCTTGGTGAGTGCAAAAAGCGTTCAACTTGATAGCACATTCATATAGTCTTCCTAATATAGTGGCACATGTCAAGCCAGGCAAACAAACACAAACACCTTTTTCTAGCAATCCTAAATACTATAAATGTCATATACACACATAAAATCTTCATTGGGTTTTCAACTTCATATTAACTGACCAAATTCCTACCTAAACCAACTAATATATCATGGCTTGCATGTCCACTTATTGTATTCTTGCCAATCCTCATGACTAAATAGTAAATTAATTGTCTACAACCGATCATGTCCCCGCTCCCTTAATCATTCGGCTCATATCTGCATAAGCCCGCACATCTAGGGGTGTCAAAAGTTGACCCGACATATCAACTCGACTTGAACCCCACTCAAAAAATACGGGTTCAGACCCAAATCATTTTTGGGTCGGGTTCTGGTTAAATATCCTAAAATTAACTAGAAATCGATGCCTCAACCTAGAATTGACCTAAAGTTGAATTGAGTTTAACCTAAAAAGTTGTCATTGCTTATGTTAAATGGGTTATACGAGTCGAGTTCATGTTGGCGGTTGAAGGCGGGTTGGATTCGGGTTGATATTTTTAAACCATATAATATTTGGGTCGGTTTTTAGTCAAACCTATTCAGGCCGGGTCAATTTCGAGTCAAACCTTAACCCGACCCGCTGACCAAAATTGACACCGCTGCACATATCACTTCATCTAAGGAGAACCTTGTTGGATGGCCTTCACTTAATAAATGTCTTTTATAAGCCACTCATTTGTTGAAAATTAAATATTCTGCTGAGAATGAACAATATTTCATTTATTTCATCTTCTTCCTCTCCTGTTCCTTCTCAAATCTATATGACAAGCCTAAAAAAGAATTTGGAATTGTATATTTGCTAAGAAGGAAAGCTTTCTCCCTTTACACAATAGATGTAGGTTATAAAGACAAANTGGCGGTTGAAGGCGGGTTGGATTCGGGTTGATATTTTTAAACCATATAATATTTGGGTCGGTTTTTAGTCAGACCTATTCAGGTCGGGTCAGTTTCGAGTCAAACCTTAACCCGACTCGTTGACCAAAATTGACACCGCTGCACATATCACTTCATCTAAGGAGAATCTTGTTGGATGGCCCTCACTTAATAAATGTCTTTTATAAGCCACTCATTTGTTGAAAATCAAATATTCTGCTGAGAATAAACAATATTTCATTTATTTCATCTTCTTCCTTTCCTGTTCCTTCTCAAATCTATATGAAAAGCCTTAAAAAGAATTTGGAATTGTATATTTGCTAAGAAGGAAAGTTTTCTCCCTTTACACAATAGATGTAGGTTATAAAGACAAGNATTGTCTTCCTCCGCAACCTCATCGTCACAGTTTCCCATGTCGTTATCGGATTCTCGAAAGGCATTCTCCATCTGAGATTTGAGGAAGCTAGGAGCAGAGATTTGGAAGAATGTGGCGGGGAAGAAGAGAGTAAGAATTCTCGAGACGATAGAAATGTTCTTTCGAGAAACAGAGAGACAGCACCACCTGACCCTTCATACAAATGAACAAAATATATTTTTCTATATATAACATCCTATTTATATACCTATAATGATGGCATACTTGTAAATTACGATGAAGGGTAAAAAAGTAATAGACCTTCGGCAGCAGACAATCTCTCCCTTAAAGAGGAAGAAATATTACATCAGTACTACGCACCTAAAATTAAGGTGCGTAGTNCTAGCGCAACACATTCCTACAAAGTAAAATCATCATGGTCAATTCATATTGAAGTACATGGTTAAAAGGAAGTACATAAATTGCAGATTAATACCTGAAATCCTAACATTGATGTCAGTCGATTGCTCTGCAAACTTAATTTTGTTATGCATTTCAACCCACACAAATTCACTGCTCTAATACGATTTCTTCCTAACCACAACTCTTTTAAATTTGTCAAGTTTTCTAAGTTCTCCATCACCTGAAATTAAGAAAATGGCAGAAAATATAAGATAAAAAAAGCTCTAAAAAACACATGCAACAATTATTAATTTCAGTAATATCATTAAACATCACCAGAAGACAAACCACCTCAATTAAACAAACTTATAAAGTGGTTTCTCGAACAACACAACCGATTCTAAAGCAAACTTCTGATAATTCAAGGGGCAATTTGGGATCACTCTTGATTTTTTAACAAAAACAGAAACAAAAACCTAAAAGAAAAAATAGAAGTGATCCCAAACAAGTCCCAAATTTTCTATCCCAAGAAGAGAAAAAGCTCACCCTAAATCTATTTGAGCCAAGTTCAAGAATTTGTAATGCATGTAGATGTTCAAGCTCCTCCATCTTTGCCACTTCGTTCTTGGAAACATAAAGCTCTTTGAGTGTATTTGAAACCTTTGATAAACCATTCAATGAAGATATCTCGTTGAAAGAAACATCAAACACAAGAAGATCCTTGAAAATGGTGGCGTCAGGTATTTTAGACAGCTTATTGTCTCTCAAAACAAGTTCCTACAAAAATAGTAAATTAATAAAAATCGATGCAAAAGATGCAAAAAAAATAAATTGCTAGCCTGCAAAAGAAATTAGAATATGTTAAATGCATGAAGTCTTCATACAAATAAAAACTTTTATTTTAGTTAATATCAGGTATGGAATCAATGTTTCATGTTTTTCAAACGATTCACTATCATCAGTAAGAAATAGGAAACATGTAAGAACTTCTACAATGTTTATAAAATTTATAAATTTGATTTCAAAATAGTTGGGGATATGTTGGGGAGCTCTTGCTAGAAATCCCATCAGCTGCTCCCATGACAACAATCAAAGATAAAAGAGGCATTTGCATACAAACCATACCACCCAATTCTTATGTATTTACATATCTAAAACCTAAACTTTAATTCTTACATTTATATCATCCAAATCTTTCATATCACATTAAAAATACCACTATTTTAAATTTTCAGAGGTGAAATACACCTCTTTCGTGCATAGGTAAGATGGCATACATGTAAAAATTAAATTTTAGGTATTAGATATGTAAATACATAAGAATTGAATGGTATGCATGTAAATCTTTCAAGTTAAAATTGCCTGAAAAACATTAGTGTCTGCGCTCGAAACTGAATTGATGATGATCATGGGGGCAGTGTGCCATTAAACTGTTTTCCTAAAGAGCTTAAATTGCGAAGTCCTGCTAACGAGTAAACAACCAAGCTGATATGTAAATTGACCTTTCTAGCTGCAAGAACTATAACGTGTCAATGAAAAAGAGCCAGAATAAACATTGTTCTGCAAGTGATAGACATGAACAAAAAAAGTTTTTAAAAAAGAACCAGATAAAAAGGCCATAAGTTTCCAATTTTTAGTGAAAATTTTGCATCTACGAGCAGCATTTTAATGGTTAAAATAATCATTCTTATCAGTAAACCTTTAAGATTTTCAAATTCACAATCCCTTTATTTGTAACACTTTCCTATTTATTCTCCTCCAAACCCTAGAACGCCAGTTACCACTGCACAACAAAAACATTGCGCAAAATGCAACAAATTTTCAAAAAATCAAACTGATGTTTAGATTAAAGTTCCATATGTAACCAAAACGATAAAAAAATTTCATGTTCAATAAATTATATAGGTCCGTCCATCGGAATATCCATGATAGAAAACCTTAAAAAAATAAATTAAAAAAAAAACAGCTCAAGCTCCATTAACAATCAACAGCCAAAGGAATTCATACTTGCAAACCAGAAATAGTACTCCAACCGGATAAAGGCCGGATGCCCTCATCATCAAAGAGATTCTGCCGCAAAGAAAGTTTCTTAAGCTGAGCGAGGAGCCCGATCCGATGGTCTAGCTTAGAAAGCCGATTGGCCGTGAGATCCAGCTCCTCGAGATCCTCCGAAATTTCAACTTCGCCGAGATCGTGGAGCTGGAAGCTCGTGAGATCGAGGCAGCGACCTATGCTATTGTCTTCCTCCGCAACCTCATCGTCACAGTTTCCAATGTCGGTATCGGATTCTCGAAAGGCATTCTTCATTTGAGATTTGAGGAATCTAGGAGCAGAGATTTGGAAGAATGTGGCGGGGAAGANCCAAAACGATCAAAAAATTACATGTTCAATAAATTATATAGGTCCGTCCATTGGAATATCCATCATAGAAAACCATACAAAAATAAATTTAAAAAAAAAAAATAGCTCAAGCTCCATTAACGATCAACAACAAAAGGAATTCATACTTGCAAACCAGAAATAGTACTCCAACCGGATAAAGGTTGGATGCCCTCATCATCAAAGAGATTCTGCCGCAACNCCAAAACGATCAAAAAATTACATGTTCAATAAATTATATAGGTCCGTCCATTGGAATATCCATCATAGAAAAAATTACAAAAATAAATTTTAAAAAAAAATAGCTCAAGCTCCATTAACGATCAACAACCAAAGGAATTCATACTTGCAAACCAGAAATAGTACTCCAACCGGATAAAGGCTGGATGCCCTCATCATCAAAGAGATTCTGCCGCAAAGAAAGCTTCTTAAGCTGAGCGAGGAGCCCGATCCGATGGTCTAGCTTAGAAAGCCGATTGGCCGTGAGATCCAGCTCCTCGAGATCCTCCGAAATTTCAACTTCGCCGAGATCGTGGAGCTGGAAGCTCGTGAGATCGAGGCAGCGACCTATGCTATTGTCTTCCTCCGCAACCTCATCGTCACAGTTTCCCATGTCGTTATCGGATTCTCGAAAGGCATTCTCCATTTGAGATTTGAGGTAGCTAGGAGCAGAGATTTGGAAGAATGTGGCGGGGAAGAAGAGAGTAAGAATTCTCGAGAAGATAGAAATGTTCTTTGGAGAGACAGAGAGACGATGGATTATTGCGTGCGGACACCGCATGCATCTCTGCATGTCGTGGATATATGCGGTGTTCGATCTTGGCCGTAGATCACGGTGATCTACGGTCATGATTTTTTCCGTTTTAAAAAAATAAATAAAAAATTTTAGGTGGGGCCCACCAAAATACATCAGGACTGTAAATCATGTGATTTACGGTTCGGATCGGAGTCCGCACGCAAGCTGCGTGCGGACTCGGATCCGTATGGAATAATTTTTCCAGAGAGACAACCCCAGCAGATCTTTCATACAAATGAACGAAGTATATTTTTCTATATATCATGTGTATAATGTATTACATAACATCGTATTTATCTACCTATAATGATGGCATAGTTGTAAATTACGATGAAGGGTAAAAAAGTAATAGAAGCTTGGCAGCAGACAATCTCTCCCTTCAAGAGGTGCCGAGAGCAACAGCTGTTGAAGATACAACTTCATCTCCTAAGGCTAAGAAGTGCAGGCGGCAAATTTCCTACGTCCATGTAGTTCTAGAGGATTTTATTAGCATTGAGGATTATACTCGTTGATTCTCTCGATTATTATAATAAATAATTCTTTGTTTCTTTTTCCTCCTCTTTCTCTCTTTTTCTCTCTACCTCTCTCTACCTGAGAGCCTCCCTGTAGAAGATCAAAAGAAAAAAACGAAAAGCAGCTGCACCGACGAAGAAGATAAAGGGAACAACTTCTCTGTCGTTAGCCAATTACCAAATTAGAGATTGGCAAGGACTAAAAAACCTATGTGATGCACTCGAAGCATGAATTAAACCATCCTTTTTCGGTTCATTAAGGCATACAAAATTCACGGGGTCGGGAGAGCTATTTCGCAAGCGAAAGGTTGAGCAGGATCCTCTATAGGAAGGTATGGGCTAAGCTTAATAAGGAAGAAATTAATAAAGTAATTAATTTCGAAAAAGTGTCATATAGAAGAAGTGGACCGCGCTCCACACTACTCAACAAATCTCCCACTTTGAGGTTGGGACACTGACTGCATCTTCCTTTTCCTCAAATGTGATATTATATATCTCTACAACTCAAAGCTCATTGTCTTTACGCTAGAAGACTAACTAAAGTCGAGCATACATTCATTTTCTTAAGAGTAACACCCTTAGTCAACATATCAACGTCAACATAGCTGTGTACCTCGAAACTCTTTCCTAGGTTACTCATGTATCTGTTTAAAACTCCTACTGCATGTGCAATATCTCGTATCTGTTGAAAGTCATTTACAACAAGTCTAGTCTTATATTTTTTACTTTCATCAAGCTCGGTCTTCACCCAATACACCCACTTGTTGTGCAATGTCTTCTTCCCTGGTGGATGTTCTGTCAGCTTCAATGTCTGATTTCCCAGCTGGGAGTCCATCTCCTCCTTCATGGCCGGCTCCAACTTGCTTGAATTTTCATGTTGCAAGGTTTCTCATACCTCTGTGGGTCTCTACCATCTGTTAGTTAAATGTAGTTTAATGTTGGTGAGTAACGCTGAGGAGAATGTTTATTCCTGCCTTACCTGTGAATTATAACAGTAAGAGTGCATGAATCTAAAGATGACTGTGAAATAATAGGAATTGGTGCCCCAGACCCACTCTTTTCATCACTTTCATCACTGTCTTGCACTGTGACATCTAGTAGATCATCAAACCTTACATTTTTATTGTGGCAATCAATGAATGTGGCATAATAACAAAAGCCTCCAAGAGATGTCATTCGAGAGTGTCCCCACACATTTGTGCGTACAAGATCGGGTTTTCTGTCTTTGGCGCTCTGCCACTTTTCAGGAAACTAACATTTTTTTGCTTCCTCATAATGCAACTTTCTTGCATGCTGAGATCAACTGTCTTCAGCTCTGGTAGCCTGTGTCTAAACAGAGGTTCTTTCATGCCCTTTCGATTCATGTGACAAAGCCTGCAATGTCACAAATATGTTGTGCTCTCGGTAAATGCAGTAGCATTACTGTTGAATAAACCTGTAGTTATATATAGTGTGTCATTTTTCTAACCTCGAGCCAATACCCCTTTTGTAACCTTCCAAGAACTATCTGAGAGCACTACTGTATGACCGCCCACATCGAGTTGTCAAGCAGAGATGAGGTTTTCCTTCTACTCAAAAATGTGTCTGACATTTTCTAAAATCTATTTGCTCTTGTTTGGAAGTGCAATATTAATGTCTCCCATCTCCACCACATTCAGAGCTTCTCCATCAACCATATATACTTTCCCAAAGTCACCTGCAACATTACTTTGTATTAACTCCCGGTGGGAAGATGTATGAAAGGAAGTTCCTGAATTCAGTATCCAATCATCAACACTAATGCAAACTCTCAGCAATAGTGCATATTATATTTCTTCTGTCACAACATTAACGCTATCATTCTCCGTCTTCTTCGGATTTTTTGCAGTTTATTTTTATGCAGGCAGCTTTGTCATAATTACAGCAAGTTCTCTACTGACCATGCTTTGATTTTGAATTTCCTCTGTTTGAGTTCATATTCTATGATCTCCCTCTAAAATCAACATTCAATGTTGAACTCGAACAAGAAGTCTTGCCAAGACTCTTCTTGTGCACCTCGTCAGCCAAAATTAGATCACATATATCATCATATATCAACATTCAGTGTTGAACTCAAACAAGAAGTCTTGCAAGGACTCTTCCTGTGCACCTCCTCAGCCTCAATTAGATTACATATATCATCATATTTCAATTTAGATTTACCTGCAGGATAACTAACTATCATCATCATTGTCTCCCAACTATTTGACAATGAATCCAATAATATCTGTATACGTATCTCATCATCAAATTCAATTTTCACAGATGACAATCAATTTGTGATTATATTGAAATCATTTAGAAGTTGTGCAACAAATGTACCTTCGATCATTTTCAAATTGAATAATTTCTATACACCTTGTTATTTGTCGATGACTTTTCATACATACCAAATAAAGTTGTCATGAGATTTGCAATAGTCCTCTCTTTGATGACATTGTGGGCAACAAATCTCGACTGAGTTAATTAAATAACCAATCACTTGTCGATCCAACAAATTTCATTTCGCTTCATCCATCTTTTATGATTTCTTACCAAGTAGCAGAAGATGCAGTTTATTCCCATTGAGGTAGTCATCTATCTGCATGCTCCAGTAACCATAATTTGTGTCATCAAACAACTCGACCTCTGATGCCAACACTTCATCTCCAACCATCGCTTTCCCTCAAATCCGAACCACAACTCAGATACCATTTGTTGTGAAAAACGACGACAATAAGAGAAAAATTGAAACGAGAAATTCACAAAACAGAAACATAGTGGAAGATACAGATCTACGTGGTTCGACAAATTGTCAACATTCACAGACTTGCAGAGAATTTTATTAGCTTTGAGACTTACACCCGTCAATAGTCTCAACAATTACAAGAAAGAATTCACTCTTTCTCGCACCCTCTCTCTAATTCTCCATCTCTCTACCTCTCTCCAACCAAGAGCCTCCATGTAGAAGATGAAAGGGAAAAATAGAGAGCAGCTACACCGAGAAAAAAGACAAAGGGAACAACTTCTCTATCGTAAGACAATTATCAAATTAGATATTGAAAAGGGCTAAAAAACCTATGCAATGCACGAGAAGCATGAATTAAATCATCCTTTTTCGGCCCATTAAGGCATGCAAAATTCACAGGGTGGCTGAGCTGTTTTGCAAGTGGAAGGTTGAGTGAGATTCTCTATAGGAAGACACAGAATAAACTTAAAACAGAAGAAATTAATAAAGTAATTAATTTTGAATAACTATCATATAGAGGAAGTGAACAGAGCTCCATACTACTCAACATTTCCCCCTTTCAAGTTAATGGTCTGAGGTGTGGATCGTCAGTTTGCCGATAAGTGCTTGATGTTTGAGGGATTGCTTTAGGCACAACTGAAAATTCGGAACATACAATAACTTTTACATAGAAAACTAGAAGATACCATCTACATGTCTTAGCCCCACAACTTCATCGACAATCAAAAGCCCCAATGCATGTGTAAATTATAAAAAAACAATACATTATTTTAAACAAGTACCTCAATAATGATATTCTAATATACACAAAATTTTAAACTAAATAATAATGGTTCATCATTAATTATATATCATCACAAAAATAATCCGATATACTAAGTTGTATATGCAAATGATATTGTTATTACAGAAGATTCACATGATGTTATCACTATGTTAATTAAAACTTTGGGAAATCAATTTAATTTAAAAAATCTGTAATATTTCTTAAATTGTTTGGTTACAAATAGATATAACATGCAAAGTTTATTTTTTACATAAAACCAATTATCTCATTAAGCTATTCACAAGAGTTGGCGTGCTTCAATCTAAACATGTCCTCACACCTCAACTTGTTCATCCACAAAAACCCATTGCCCAAACCTCGCCTATGTTTGACTCTCAACACTCTAGGCAAAATCACAGGTTACCTTCAATATCTTAGTGTCACCTGACCTATTATCACATTTATTGTGAATCTATTAAGTCAGTATATGCATACTCTGAACCAAATGCATTATCAACTACTTGAAAAACTTCTACAGTTCCTCAAAGGCACCATCGACCATGGTCTTCCCATCAATTCCTGGCTACTTCGCTGGTAGACATATGTGGATGTAGAATGGGCGAATGATAATGACAATAAAAAATTCATTATAGGTTTTCATATTTACCTCGGCCCTAATTTGATATACTGGTCAACTAAGAAACAACTAACTTTTATTGATCATCAATTGAGGNTATCACATTAAAAATACCACTATTTTAAATTTTCAGAGGTGAAATACACCTCTTTCTTGCATAGGGAAGACGACATACATGTAAAAATTAAAGTTTAGGTATTAGATATGTAAATACATAAGAATTGAACGGTATGCATGTAAATCTTTCAAGTTAAAATTGCCTCAAAATATTACTGTCTACCCTCGAAACTGAATTGATGATGATTATGGGGGTGGTGTGCCATTAAACTGTTTTTTTCTAAAGAGCTTAAATTGCGCAGTCCTGTTAACGAGTAAACAACCAAGCTGATATGCAAATTGACCTTTCTGGCTGTAAGAACTATAACATGTCAATGAAATAGAGCCAGAATAAACATTGTTCTGAGAGCGATAGACATGAACAAAAAAAGTTTTTCAAAAAGAGCCAGATANGAACTAGCATCCAAAATAGTTATAAGAGCTAATCCAATACTGAACTTTCAAAGGAGATATGATAAAATATAAAAATGCTCAAATTCATGATTACAAAGACTGCTAATACCCCAACAAAACACAATGATCATAAAATTTCCCCAAATCATGTAGCGCATTTCATCCGACCAAAATAGAAAAGTGGAATCTAGAAGTTTGGAGTAGCATACACATGGGTTGTGTTCTAGATATATGGTCGTGAGCTTCTCCTCAGAACCAGCTACTGCAAAATCAATGCCTTCTAACGATGGTATTTGATTATCATTAAGCCACAAGTCTTCTAACCTGTAAAATATTAGGGTGAGCAAATCAGAATAGAAGAAATCCACATATTTTGAAGGGATAAAAAAAATTTCGACCTATTCAGCTTCTCAATGTCGTTAATCGCAGTTAGTTTGTTCGAAGCTAAATCAAGAACGCGAAGATTTTGAAGAGTAGATAAGCCTTCCATCTTAGCAATACCATTATGGCTTAAATATAATTCCTCTAGCGCAACACATTCCTACAGAGTAAAATCATCATGGTCAATTCATATTGAAGTACATGGTTAAAAGGAAGAACATAAATTTCAGATTAATACCTGAAATCCTAACATTGATGTCAGTCGATTGCTCTGCAAACTTAATTTTCTTATGCATTTCAACCCACACAAATTCACTGCTCTAATACGATTTCTTCCTAACCACAACTCTTTTAAATTTGTCAAGTTTTCTAAGTTCTCCATCACCTGAAATTAA
>JXCR01086122.1:40343-52687 GCA_002079205.1 Phalaenopsis hybrid cultivar | reverse complement strand
TTCAGCTGAAAAATGTGTTGATTAGTCTTGGTGAGAAATTAACAGATGAGGAGGCTGAGCAGATGATCAAAGAGGCAGACTTTGATGGTGATGGGAAAGTCAATTATGATGATTTTGTGCGAACTATGATGCTAATGTAATAAACAGAGATTTACTCAACGTGCGCTTTCTCTTTTCTGGCATATGGTTGTTTCAAATATACAACTTTATTATTATTGTAAACTTTTTTCAGTAAATAAGTATCAAATGTAATAATGCGATTATTAATGATGTTATTATAATACTATACATTTTGCAAGAAAATAACTTTCAATAAGCTTGATGTTCGAGTCCAGTTTTTTAATTGGACTAATAAAATATCAGCACCAATTTATAAAGGGAAATCAATTTTTTCAAAAGTTTATAGATTTGATATTATCGGGAATTTGGAGAGACTAGGGGTGTACTCGAGTTGACTTGAGTCAGGAGCCGGATGAAGCTCGGCTCAATAAATGACTAATGAATCAAGTTTGATGAGCTGACAAGTCAAGCTTAAGCTAACTCCAACTTGACTTGTCAGCTCAAGGACCACTCATTTTAAAAATATCACTATATAGTACATTAAAAAAATTAGCATTCAATAAGTTGAGTACAAATTTGATAAGAAATTACGAAAAAAGCATTTTAATTACTTGTATAAAATGCTTTCTTATTATCTCTCTTTTAATTTCTCCATTTTTAATTATTTTAACCCAATAATTACAGTATCAAAATTATTTTCTTTATTTCATAATAAATTTGCAAGCTTGTGAACAAACTCAAAAAACCAAGCTCGAGCCCAAATCCAGTACGGCTGAGTTCAACTCAACTCGCCTAGCTGAGACCTAATTCAAATTAATGAAACAGTTGCTAGCTGTTATAAACTAAAACTGGAATTAATTTAAATTGGTATAGATTCACTCAAAATATGAATCACGGTATTTTCTTTCTTTATATCACATCCACTGAAAAACTAGATGAATTTGTTGCTGGGGTTACTATGAAGATATTTGGTTCTCTATCTGTGTTTTGATTCAATTAGCATGGTCTTCGCAAGACATTTAATTGAAATAAAATTGCTAAAAAAACTTTCATGGAAGAATTGGCCTTATATAGCCTTACAAATAGGACCCCATACTATATACAATTCTCAACACTCCCCACCCCTCCCAAATGATGGGCAAAAAATATTCACTAATCTCATCTTGTTACACAATTTGGATAGATCTAATGAACTAAGTCCCTTGATGAGGCAGTCAGCTACTTGCTCTCTAAAAGCTACATCACTTATCTCTAGCAGTCCACTATTCAGCTTCTCCTTGATGAAGAACTTATCAATCTCCACATGCTTGGTTCTGTAGTGCTACACCGGGTTGTTGGTAATGTTGATTGCTGACTTTTTGTCGCCACACAGCTTCATCTGAGCTCCTTGGCCACCTTGAGCTCTACCAATAAAGTTTTCAATCATAAAATCTTGGCAACTCTCAAGGCCATGGCCTGTATTCTGCCTCTATCGTCGACCTCACAACTACTGGCTGCTTCTTGCTCTTCCAAGAGAGCAAATTGCCCCTTACGATCATGCAGTGTCTTGATGTGGACCTCATATCATCAGCACAACTAGCCCGATCAGAATCTCAATAGCCCTCGATGTTTGAATGCCCTTTTTTTTCTGAAAATCAACCCCTTCCCTGGTGCACTCTTCAGGTACCTCAGAATTTGATTCACTACATCCATGTTGCCCTTCCTCGGATAATGCATGTAGCAACTCACTACGCTTACCACAAATGATATGTCAGGACGAGTGTGACTTAGATAGATGAGACTGTCTATCAACCTCTGGTACCTCTCATGAACAACTGGCACTCCTACCTCTGCGCTCAATTTTCCCTTCCGATCAATTGGTGTAATCGCGAGTTCTTATCCCAAAATGCCTGTCTCTGTGAGATAAAACAATCCCCTCTGCTCCACGAGTCACCTCAATACCAAGAAAGTATTTAAGTTGTCATAGATCCTTCACCACGAACTCTTTGCCCAGACTTGTCTTCAGTTGAGCAATATCTCTCTCATCATCACCAGTGACAATCATATCATCTACATACACAACAAGAATAGTAATATGACAATCATGTCATCGACAGAACACTGTTTGGTCGGCATTGATCTTTCAATAGCCCATGCCTATCATTGCTCTCCTAAACTTTTCAAACTAAGCTCGAAGAGATTGTTTCAAACTGTAAAGTGACTTTCTCAGCCTACATATCATGCCCACTATTTGGTTTATGTCAAAGCCCAGGGGTATCTCCATGTACACCTCTAGTAGATCCCCATGAAGAAATGTATTCTTCACATTCAGTTGGTGTAACATCAATTCACTCTTCACAACCAAAGAGACGAGTGTCATAACCGTGCTCATCTTTGCCACTACTGCAAATGCTTTATCATAGTCTATGTCATACATCTGACTATACCCTTTCACCACCAACCGTGCTTTGTAGTGATCAATCTTTCCTTCTAGGATCTGCTTCATTGTGAAGACCCATTTGCACCCGATTGCTTTTTTTCTTGTTGGCATCAACACGAGCTCTCATTTCTTGTTCTTATTGAGAGTACCAAGTTCCTCCAGCATGGCAGCCTTCCACTTTGGATTCTCCTTAGCTACCTCTCAACAATTAGGTATGGAGACAATGTCCAAAAATACAATGAATTCCCTGTATATAGATGATATGTTAGGGTATGAGACAAACTAAGCAAGCCTGAGAGAAATAAAAAAAAAATCTGGAGAATAACGATCAGAAGAATAACCCGCATTGATGTGAGAGGCCCTCCTTAAAGTCATGAGAATGTGAGAAGAATGGAGAGAAATCATATCAACTATGTAATCGAATTTTGAGGTGGATGGTGCAGGTGCCTCAGGAGTCAAGGTAGATTGAGGCACGGGAATTGTTGACAAGAGTGGCACAACAGACACGGTTCTCTTATTTTACCTCCTCTTTATATACACCCTCAGCTCCTCTTGGGCTTGAATACCACCACCTTCGGATTCATTTTCCTCAGGAATTTGCTCTTCCTCATTCGATCATTCCCACACAATAAGACAAGGTCTCGTTCCCACATGTATAAATCTCTCACCATCACTACTCTCCCCCTCTAGTCTTATACTTCCATTATCTAAAGAGTCACCAAAGGGTGAGGTCACCTCGAAGGAGTAGTACGGTTTGAATTCTCTAAAAGTCACATCCATGCTCACAAATAATCTCTTCTCTATTGAGCTCCAACAAAGATATCCCTTATGAATAGCATAATAACCCAAAAAATACACTTCACAGCTCCAAGATCCAACTTTTTTATTGATGGTTTATTGTCCTTCATGAAACATACACAACCAAATACCGTCAATGGGAGAATCTCGTATCTCCTTTCAACAACTCACAAGGATATTGCCACCCTAACACTCTTGAAAGCATTATGTTGATCAATTGAGCATCTGTTAAAATAGCTTGCCCCCACAGATGTTTTGGGATATTCATCGAGATCATCATGCTTCGAGCTACCTCTAGAAGGTGTCTTGTGTCTATGTATATGGACAAGTGATTTGATGTTGCATCCCCTAGACTGACATGTACTACCCAAACGTCTTATCGGTATACTCTGTCTCATTATCATACCTCAATATCTTCACTATTGCACTATCTTCAGTCTGAATTGCCCTGTAAAAACCTTTAAAGCAGGCAAACACATCACTTTTGTTTCTCGTCAGATATAATCGAGTAACTTAAGAAAAATAATCAATGAAAGTTACAAAATATCTATAGTCATTCATCGAAGTTGTAAAACAAGGTCACCATACATCTGAATGCACCAAATCAAATCTATCACCATGAACCACTGCCTCTATCTCATGCTAAATCTGGAACGCCCTCATGTGGATCTCAACTCCAACATATATCTTCTTCAGCTTCGCTCAAATGTCGCTCACCTTTCTGATGTCATCTATTGATGAGGCAATCGATGGAACCATCGAGTTGAATAACCAGATGTAAAGTCAGATATGTATGTTTTTCCACTTATCCCTCTCAGCAATGCCACTCTTTGGCTCGACCACCGTCAGGTATCCTTCTAGTCTCTTCCCTACTAGAGCAGTCTCGATCTGATGCAATTGATTCAAATATGTGGTCGGTCCATTGAGCTTCAGATCCAAAGAAGCTCGACCACCGTCAGGTATCCTTCTAGTCTCTTCTTTAATAGAGCAGTCTCGGTCTAACGCAATTGATTCAAATATGTGGTCGGTCCATTGAGCTTCAGATTCAAAGAAGAGATATCTAACTCCACCTGCATCGAAGCATGTACTGAGGTGGTGGCTCCTATCGAGACATTAGCTCCCTTATGAGATCAACTAAGACCTTCAGAACTTAAGGATCCATCTTCCTCAGAAGTTTCAATCTTTTACCTCCTGTACTATCTCAGTCTTCTGACATTCTCAATCACAAAGATAAGTCTAGATCCCACGGATCACACACGACTTCCTGCAAGTTCGTGCAATCCACTTTGCCTTAGTCCGCATGAAGCCGCAGCCCCTTTTTCCCGCGTGCCAAACCACAACCACTTCGATCCTTTGCCTTCCTGTCGTCGGGTTCAACTCCAGAAACAAAGGCCCTGCTCCGCTAACTTCCTCACTCCCGAGTTGCAATTTTAAGTTGTTTCTCACAGCAAAGGCAACAGCAAGACTATTGTATACGAAAGACCATCAAACGAAGCTCTGCTCCACTCCTTCCTCTCGCAACAAGACGTAGAAGCCCTTCTTGACCGAACTATGAGAGACGCTCTCCCGTCATGACTGTCACGATCCCGTGGGTGCCTTCCCAGCAGCCGTCTGTCGCGATCCCGTCTGCTATGATCCGCAATCCCATCTGTCGCGCTACGCAATCCATCTACCGCGATTCACGAAAGAAAGGGAGACCAATCCCTGCTCTCTGCTGCTAGTGTTAGGGCTCTGATACCAAATTGAAATAAAATTGATAGAAAACTTTCATGAAAAAATTGGGCTTACACAGCCTTACAACTTCTTTTACAAATAAAACCCTTTACTTCCTCCATATTTTCTATTTACAAATAGGACCCTAAAGTATATATAATACTCACCACACTTTTTAAGATCTAAACATGTTGATCAGATCCCTAAAAGTATTTCATTATCGTAAAATTTACTATAATAGTAAAGTAACCTATTGTAGGATGAGTGTAAATTATTGTGGAATGAATTTGAGATAAATGCAAATATAATAAAAAGAGATTATAGTAGCAATTTTTTTTATATATAATTTAATTATAAGTAACTGATTATAAATACACAATTACAATTAAGCATTGATAATATAATAAGAGCATAACGATTGTGGGAAGATTTAATCTCTAGTTATGTTAACTACCTTAGAACTTTAATCCCATAAAAATTTTTAAAAAGAAAAAAAAAAGGAAATGGAAGTCATGGGTTAAAGGCAACTGATTGAAATATTATAAGGTCAACAATAGAAGGCCCAAAACATATGAAATAGTCCAACACATAAAGGCAAAAAAATACTATATATGATTCAGAGTTTTGACAATCAAGCGTCCATCAAAAATCATCCAAAATCAAAATATAAAAGAAAATAAAAAGACAGTCAGACATCTTGGAATGAGAAACGATTGAAAGTAGAGTGGAGGACTAGGTAATAATGGCAACTTGAATTAATCAATTTATATAGATGGTGCATGAATAAGGGAACGGCACAATGGAAAATAAAAAGAACTAACAAATAGTATATACTAATATGTTAATAAATCATTTAATCTGTGATCTATTTTTCCTAAGAAACATAGAAGTTATATGATTTAAAGGTAAAATGTTCATATTTATGTAATTATATAGAAATTTTCTTAAATTTAGAAAGGTGATTTCTACTCTCAGCTTTTTTCACCATTAGCCACAAATTTATGAATTATATGGACTAAAGATTTTTTTTATCGCTCAACATTCATGATTGGACTATCGAGGATATCTTGACCCAAAATTCAATCAGAATAAGTCCTAAAATAATTGCATTTGCTTTTGAGAAAAGTGCAACACAAACTTTCAATTGATTGCCATATTTTGCACTCATCTCAAAGTAAATATAATGACTATAAAATTCATCCTACTAAATTTGGATCAGAAAATTCTGACCCAAGTTTTCTCCTCCCAGAACCTAGACATGGGAACCTGTGAGGGTAAAAGGTAAGGGTTTGATTGTCACAAAACAAATCAGAAAATCAAGATGTTCTCCTGATGACCATGGTGGCACTCAGCATCAGCAAATGAAGAGTGTTTGGGTTTTAAGAGATTTTTATTAAGGCTTCCAGTAAAATAAAAGCATACTAACAGAGGTGGAAATACAAAAATTCATTCCTGATAAATTCACCCAAAAAGTTGAAAAAATGTAATCCAAGCTACTAACAGTGGTGTGAAAACCAAAAATATATGAAACTCCTCTCTAAATTTTAGATATTATATTTCTAGTAAGGAAATAAAAATATTATTTCCAAAATTATGCCTACATATGTCACTGAGAGCTGTTGGATAAAACCTTTGTTAAAAGAAGACACTGCTGATGTACAGTCTTTAGTGGAACAATAGATCTCTAAATCCAACCCTTAGGACTACGAATACCCCCATCCATCAGCCCTCAAATAAAAAAATCACCTTAAAGCTTCTACAAATGTCATAGTGAAGAATTTTAATAATTATATTTTTAAGTACTGCCGAACTTTAGATTTTTGCAGGGAAAAGGCCTTTATAAATCAAATGCAACAAGTTTTGCTAATTATTCTCTCTCTCTCTCTCTCTCTCACACACACACACACACACACAACTCTATACCGCACACTGCAGGTGGTGGTTGTGTGCAAAAAGGAAAATTTATGCAATTATAGAATTTGGGGACTCTTGAACCAGCAACATCTTCAACCGAAATTGCTGATGCAATTTCCGTCAAGTCATCATTGGTAAGCTTCACCTTCAAAGAGTTTATATTGCTGTCAAGGTTCTCGATCTTAGTTGTACCTATGAGAACCAGAATTTGAAAGTAGGCAGGAAATTCTTCAGAATAGAAAATTAAATTAGGCCATAAACATAAGAGAATAAAGTTTGATTTCATAAAATCTTTGCATTAATTAAAATGTCCAAATAAAAAGCAGTGAGAAACTTCCAAGCATTGTCGAAGTACTTTATGAGCCGGTTAAAGCATCATCAAACTAACATAAACATTCAATTCTTCATTTAACTAAACTGAATGTAATATTTCCGTTTGTTTGCTCTGCCGAAGATGCATCTAATTCAATCACGCATATTAGTATCAGCTTGGCACACTCCTTTTGTTTCATATATTTTTTTAATTATTTTATTTCTTTAAGCTGCCAAACCCCCCCCCAACTAGATGAAGGGGCCAGGCTGTTTCCCTTAGTTGTTTTTAACTTTTAAAGCTCTCCATCTCATTCTTATGCAGTGGTTTTTTTCAGTTTTTTCTGCATTTGTAGCTGTTTTTGCTTCTTTGTTATACTATGGTAATGGGCTCTTTTGATGCCAATAATACTATTTACTTTATCTTGCCTACTTTTACATATTATACTTATAATTAATTGTTTTTAATTTTTTTGTAAGCATAAAAAGATTTAACCAAGTTTAACAACTCAAGCTTATTTCAAGTTGCGGTCAATCCCTTTATCATGTCGAATGTCCTAGGAATGTATCCAACCTATGGTGTGAAAATCCTCTAACTTTATATCTTCTAAATGTGAACATAACAGATATAAGCTTATGCAGTATTTGCATTCAACTTGTTCTCATGTAACGGAATTATGTGATTTTAGTATATAACACCAAAACTAAATGCATTTTCACATCTTCAACTAATTAAATCTATTCTCTTTTTTTTCTTTTTTTTTTGTGTTTTTGCTCATATAAATCTTCATAAAACTTTTTTAAAGCTCACCTGGGATGGGAACAACATCATCTCCTTGATGAAGTATCCACGCTAGAGCAAGCTGACNGACCAATAAAATATCAGCACCAATTTATAAAGGGAAATCAATTTTTTCAAAAGTTTATAGATTTGATATTATTGGGAATTTGGAGAGACTAGGGGTGTAATCGAGTTGACTTGATTCATGCGCCGGATGAAGCTCGGCTCAATAAATGACTCATGGATCAAGTTTAATGAGCTAACAAGTCAAGCTTAAGCTAACTCCAACTTGACTTACTAGCGCAAGGACCACTAATTTTAAAAATATCACCATATGGCACGTTAAAAAAATTAGCATTCAATAAGTTGAGTACAAATTTGATAAGAAATTAGGAAAAAAGCATTTTAATTACTTGTATAAAATGCTTTCTTATCATCTCTCTTTTAATTTCTCCATTTTTAATTATTTTAACCCAACAATTACAGTATCAAAATTATTTCCTTTATTTCATAATAAATTTGCAAGCATGTGAACTAACTCAAAAAACCAAGCTCAAGCTTAAATCCAGTACGGCTGAGTTCAGCCTAGGTGAAACCTAATTCAAATTAATGAAACAGTTGCTAGCTGTTATAAACTAAAATTAGAATTAATTTAATATGGTATGGATTCACTCAAAATATGAATCCCGGTATTTTCTTTCTTTATATCACATCCACTGAAAAACTAAATGAATTTGTTGCTGGGGTTACTATGAAGATATTTGGTTCTCTATCTGTGTTTTGATTCAATTAGCATGGTCTTCACAAGACATTTAATTGAAATAAAATTGCTAAAAAAACTTTCATGAAAGAATTGGGATTATATAGCCTTACAACTTCTTTATAAATAAAACCCTTGATTTCTTCNTTGCCCCCGACAAAACGATGGACAAAAAATATTCACTAATCTCATCTTGTTACACAATTTGGATAGATCTAATGAGCTAAGTCCCTTGATGAGGCAGTCAGCTATTTGCTCTCTAGTAGCTACATCACTTATCTCTAGCAGTCCACTATTCAGCTTCTCTTTGATGAAGAACTTATCAATCTCCACATGCTTGGTTCTATAGTGACACCGGGTTGTTGGTAATGTTGATTGTTGACTTGTTGTCGCACCACAACTTCATTTGAGCTCCTTGATCCACCTTGAGCTCTACCAATAGAGTTCTCAATCATAAAATCTTGGCAACTCTCAAGGTCATGGCCCTGTATTCTGCCTCTGTTGTCGACCTCACAACTACCGACTGCTTCTTGCTCTTCCAAGGGACCAAATTGGCCCTTACAATCATGCAGTATCCTGATGTGGACCTCATGTCATCGGCACAGCTAGCCCAATCAGAATCTCAGTAGCCCTCAATGTCTGAGTGCCTATTTTTTCTGAAAATCAACCACTTCCCTGGTGCACTCTTCAGATATCTTAGAATTTGATTCATTGCATCCATGTTGCCCTTCCTCGGATCATGCATGTAGCAACTCACTACGCTTACTACAAATTATATATCAGGATGAGTTTGACTCAGATAGATGAGACGACCTATCAACCTCTGGTACCTCTCATGATAAACTGACTCTCCTACCTCTATGCTCAACTTTCCCTTCCGATCAATTAGTGTAATTGCGAGTTTGCACTCCAAAATGTTTGTCTCTGTGAGATAAAACAATCCCCTCTGCTCCACGAGTCACCTCAATACCAAGAAAGTATCTAAGTTGTCCTAGATCCTTCATCTCAAACTCTTTACCCAGGCTTGTCTTCAATTGAGCAATATCTCGCTCATCATCACCAGTGACAATCATATCATCCATATACACAGCAAGAATAGTAATATGACAATCATGTCATCGACAGAACACTGTTTGGTCGACATTGATCTGTCAATAGCCCATGCCTATCATTGCTCTCCAAAACTTTTCAAACTAAGAACGAAGAGATTGTTTCAAACTGTAAAGTGACTTTCTCAGCCTACATATCATGCCCACTATTTGGTTTATGTCAAAGCCCAGAGTTATCTCCAAGTACACCTCTAGCAGATCCCCATGAAGAAATGCATTCTTCACATTCAGTTGGTGTAACATCAATTCACTATTCACAGCCAAGAAGACGAGTGTCATAATCGTGCTCATCTTTGTCACTAGTGCAAATGTCTCATCATAGTCAATGTTATACATCTGGTTATACCCTTTCGCCACCAACCGTGAATTGTAGCGATTAATCTTTCCTTATAGGATTTGCTTCACTGTGAAGAGCCATTTGCGCCCAACTGTTTTTTTTCCTGTTGGCAGCAATGTGGGCTCCCATTTCTTGTTCTTAACGAGAGCACCAAGTTCCTCCAGCATGGCAGCCTTCCACTTTAGATTCTCCTTAGCTACCTCCCAACACTTAGGTATAGAATCAGTGTCCAAAGATGTAATGAATTCTATGTATATAGGTAAATTGTTAGAGTATGAGGCAAACTGAGCAAAGCCATGAGAGAAATAAAAAAAAAATCAGGAGAATAAAGATCAGAAGAACAACCCGCATTAATGTGAGAGGCCCTCCTTAAAGTCATGAGAATGTGAGAAGAATGGAGAGAAATCATATCAACTATGTAATCGGATTTTGAGGTGGATGGTATACGTGCCACAGGAGTCGGGTTAGATCAAGACACGGGACTTGTTGGCACAAGTGGCACAACAGACACAGTTCTCTTATTTTGCCTCCTTATATACACCCTCAGCTCCCCTCGGGGCTTGAATACCACCACCTTTGGGCTCATTTTCCTCAGGAATTAGCTCTTCCTCATTCGATCATTCCCACACAATGGGACAAGGTCTCGTTCCCACATCTATCAATCTCTTACCATCACTACTCTCCCCCTCTCATCTTATACTTCCATCATCTAAAGAGACACCAAAGGGTGAGGTCACCTCGAAGGAGAAGTACGGTTTGAATTCTTTAAAAGTCACGTCCATGCTCACAAATAATATCTTCTCTATTGAGCTCTAACAAACATATCCCTTATGAATAGCAGAATAACCCAAAAAAACACACTTCACAGCTCCAGGATCCAGCTTTTTTATTGATAGTCTATTGTCCTTCATGAAACATACACAACCAAATACCGTCAATGGGAAGATCTCGTCATTATCTCCTTTCAACAACTCACAAGGATATTACCATCCTAACACCCTTGAAAGCATTATGTTGATCAATTGAGTGACTATCAAAACAGCTTGCCTCCACACATGTTTTGGGATACTCATCGAGATCATCATGCTTCGAGCTACCTCTAGAAGGTATCTCGTGTCGGTGTATATATATAAGTGATTTGATGTTGCATCCCCTGGGCTGACATGTACTCTCCAAACGTCTTGTCAGTATATTTTGTCTCATTATTAGACTTCAATATCTTCGCTATTGCACTGTCTTGAGTCTGAATTGCCCTGTGAAAACCTTTAAAGGAGGCAAACACATTACTTTTGTTTCTCGTCAGATATAATCGAGTAACATAAGAAAAATAATCAATGAAAATCACAAAATATCTATAGTCATTCATCGAAGTTGTAAAACAATGTCCTCATACATCTGAATGCACCAAATCAAAAACACAAGAACTCCTATTACTAGAGACTAAAGGTTACCCAACTCACATGCATCACACACAATTTTTTGTTTATTTGTCTTCTCATACAAAGGCTGATACAAGCGACTCAAAAAACAAAATGAAGAGTGTCATATAAGGCTGTCAAAAAAGTTCGTTGTTCGCAAACAGCTCGTGTTCGGCTTGTTCGTCAAGTAAACGAGTTGAACACGAACAAATTTTTAAAGCTCGAATTATAAACGAGTCGAACACGAACAGCTCTTTGTTCACTCGTGTTCGGCTCGTTTTAGCTCGAAATAAAAAAAGTTATATAATTATTTATATAAAAATATATTACACATATTATTTATATAATAATATATTATATCTATTTATATCTAAGTTTAAATCATAATTACTGTTGTGATAATGTGGTTATGCGTCTTGTTTTGCATACATTTGGTTCAAGTTCAAATCCAGCACGTTAAATCTATTTTTTCAGTTTAATTTTAACGAGCCGAACACGAACACACTGTTCACGAGCGCTTTTCAAACACGAGCGGATTTCAAAGACGAACAATTTCGAACGAGCCGAACACGAGCCAAGCCTGAGCTCGGTCAAGCTCGGCTCCTTTACAACCCTATAAATAAGTGGAATGAATATGAATAATTTTTTAAAACTTGAATTTTAATTGACTTGGACACAAACAACCCTTAGTTAGCTTATATTCAACTTGTTTAATATATATATATA
>JXCR01086122.1:19401-33679 GCA_002079205.1 Phalaenopsis hybrid cultivar | reverse complement strand
GCCCGCTTCGGAAGGACGTTTTAATTTACGTATATATATGTATATAATTTTAGAAAAATATGAAATCAAACTGACCTCATATTTTCCATAGTTTAAATGAAAGAGCACTCTACCTCAAATTTTGTATCTACCCCGATGGATAAACACAAGACTTGAGGGTGAGGCTCGATCAAATAAACTAAGAAAACATATGACATCCGTTTGGGTCTGCGAAACCGTTTTATTTGCCGACAAGTTCCCCTATTTAATAAAAATAATTAAATAGGGTTTATTTTAAGTTGGGTTCCGAAAAACTTCCTATAAGGGCAAGCCCCTATAGTTAATTACATCTTAAATGACCTAGGTCACCTAAGAAAACTCTCGATGAAAATCTGGGAATAATGTCTTCAAAGAAGTCAAAAGGATAGGACTTTTCAACGAAATCGGACGAAAAGGTGTGAAAGGGGAAAGGCTCAAATACGGAACATTGTTGAGGAATCCAAATGAAGATAAACTAGGGGAGGCCACAGATCCTGAGGAGAACCTCAGTGACTTCTCAGTTTATCCTATGATTTGGCTCCAATTTTGAGAAAAAAATTATTAAAGTGTTTTATCCTGCCATTTTTATTTAGTTATGACTTATATTCGCGTGACACGGTCACACAAGTTGCCTGGAAGATATGAGGGTTTACATCGTATCTAACGACGACCTCGGAACCTAGAACGAGTTTAGGGCTTAAATCGTACGGCAGAGTTATGCGAATGCCGAAAGAAAAGATAGTAGATTTATGTTGCGCTAGGAAAACAATCTCGAAATCCTATGAATCGTTGTTTAATTTCTAAGAAAGAAAATGATTTTGCTGAGTAAGACATGTTCTGCTGTTGAAGATGATCGTGCTGCCCACTGCGTTAGCTCCAACCTCCCCGACATGACGAGTTTAAGTTTTCTAGGATATCCAGTTATAATGTTAAATCAAACGGCTCTATGGTTGTAATCCTCTTAACATCCTACGCAAAAAGGAAACATGCTTGAAGTTATATAATGTAAAGTGTACAACGCAAGAGCAAACAATAGAATGCACGTGGAACAGTAGTAGGCAAAAAACAAGAGCAGTATAACATGCTATAGCAAGTAGAAACATGAATAATATAACATGTTGTATAAGAAGAGCAGTAGGAGGTAGAAACAGAAATGGTATAACATGCTGTATAAGAAGAGTAGTAGCAGGTAGAAACAGGAAATGGTATAACATGTTGTATAAGAAGAGCAGTAGCAGGTAGAAACAGAAAAATTAATTGTTGTAAAATGTAAAGCAAACATGTACGCCCGTGAGATCCGTTGTTCCTTAAGTATAGCAAGCCTAAATGCATCTCAAAAAGCAAAGTTCGAAAGAAACGTCGTCCAGAAAATTCGAGGAAAAGCGGAAAAACTCGAGAAAAATCAACAAAAAAGACTCAAGTAAAAGAAAATCCTCAAAATTCCTGGGGAAATCCCGAAAGAAAGAAAAAGTAACACGAGCGTCTGTCCCAAAGCTTCGATAAAACAAAGAAACAAAATTCGGATGGGGGACCGCAAGCACTCGTACAGGACTAGGCTCAGCTATATTTATTCTCGAGGGTCCACAAAGGCTACTCGGTCACCCGAATATATAGAACCCGTCACTCATCTAGAAGTGTTTCTTGAACCTCACTTAGGGGGCTATTTCCCAGCCTAAACAGGTATTCGCCAGGTGGACAATNATAGAAAATTAAATTAGGCCATAAACATAAGAGAATAAAGTTTGATTTCATAAAATCTTTGCATTAATTAAAGTGTCCAAATAAAAAGCAGTGAGAAACTTCAAAGCATTGTCGAAGTACTCCATNGAGAATAAAGTTTGATTTCATAAAATCTTTGCATTAATTAAAATGTCCAAATAAAAAGCAGTGAGAAACTTCAAAGCATTGTCGAAGTACTCCACGAGCCGGTTAAAGCATCATCAAACTAACATAAACATTCAATTCTTCATTCAACTAAACTGAATGTAATATTTTCGTCTGTTTGCTCTGCCGAAGATGCATCTAATTCAATCACGCATATTAGTATCAGCTTGGCACACTCCTTTTGTTTCATATATTTTTTTAATTATTTTATTTCTTTAAGCTGCCAAACCCCCCGCAACTAGATGAAGGGGCCAGGCTGTTTCCCTTAGTTGTTTTAAACTTTTAAAGCTCTCCATCTCATTCTTATGCAGTGGTTTTTTTCAGNGTTTCCCTTAGTTGTTTTAAACTTTTAAAGCTCTCCATCTCATTCTTATGCAGTGGTTTTTTTCAGTTTTTTTCTGCATTAGTAGCTGTTTTTGCTTCTTTGTTATACTATGGTAATGGGCTCTTTTGATGCAAATAATACTATTTACTTTATTTTGCCAACTTTTACATATTCTACTTATAATTAATTGTTTTTAATTTTTTTGTAATTATAAAAAAATTTGATCGAGTTTAACAATTCAAACTTATTTTAAGTTGCGGTCAATCCCTTTGTCATGTCGAATGTCGCCGGAATGTATCCAACCTAGGGTGTGAAAATCCTCTAACTTTATATCTTCTAAAAGTGATCATAACAGATAAAAAGCTTATGCAGCATTTGCATTCAACTTGTTCTCATGTAACGCAATTATGTGATTTTAGTATATAACACCAAAACTAAATGCATTTTCACGTCTTCAACTAATTAAATCTATTCTCTTCTTTTTCTTTTTCTTTTTCTTTTTCTTTTTCTTTNTTGCCAACTTTTACATATTCTACTTATAATTAATTGTTTTTAATTTTTTTGTAATTATAAAAAAATTTGATCAAGTTTAACAATTCAAACTTATTTTAAGTTGCGGTCAATCCCTTTATCATGTCGAATGTCGCCGGAATGTATCCAACCTAGGGTGTGAAAATCCTCTAACTTTATATTTCTAAAAGTGAACATAACAGATAAAAAGCTTATGCAGCATTTGCATTCAACTTGTTCTCATGTAACGCAATTATGTGATTTTAGTATATAACACCAAAACTAAATGCGTTTTCACGTCTTCAACTAATTAAATCTATTCTCTTCTTTTTCATTTTCTTTTTCTTCTTCTTTTTTTTGTATTTTTGCTCACATAAATCTTTATAATACTTTTTTAAAGCTCACCTGGGATGGGAACAACATCATCTCCTTGATGAAGTATCCAAGCTAGAGCAAGCTGAGCTGTTGTGCATTGATGCTTCGCAGCAAATCTCTCTAAACGTTGATATAGCAACTTGTTCTTCCCAAGATTTTCTCCACTGAACCTTGGATGTGAAATCTGATAATGAAGATTTAAGCAGCAAGTTTCAAAACCCTAAACCAACATTAACAAGTTTTATCAAGCAATATAAGTATCAAATAAGAATCGACATATCAAACTTATCACCAATGCACTATCTCTGGAGATACTTTCTAAAACTGCTCTCCCGCCAAAAAATCCACGCCCAAGAGGGCTATAAGGAACTATGCTGATTCCAAGTTCTCTGTNATGCACTATCTCTCGAGATACTTTCTAAAACTGCTCTCCCGCCAAAAAATCCACGCCCAAGAGGGCTATAAGAAACTATGCTGATTCCAAGTTCTCTGTAAAAAAAAAAAAAAGAGTATAATTTTAGGCACAAACTCTTAGCTTTGATACGATAGAAAGNCCCGCCAAAAAATCCACGCCCAAGAGGGCTATAAGGAACTATGCTGATTCCAAGTTCTCTGTAAAAAAAAAAGAGAATAATTTTAGGCACAAAGTCTTAGCTTTGATACGATAGAAATTTGTATTTGTTTATAATTGTAGTGGGCTTATTTTAACGGTTAGGAATTAGACAAAACTTAGATTCTTTTTTTTTTTTTGGGAATCATAATCATGAGCACAAATAGTTTTTTTTTCAAAATGTCATCTTGTTGTGTTTAAATATTTATTAAGATTCCAAGAATATTTGACTTCTCATTTTTTCTACTAATATATCTTATTTCTATGTTCGACTTGAGACATTTACTGGACACTTAAATCAGAATAAGAAAATCATAGGAATTGTCACACCCCAGATCCGGAAGGCGGTACACCTTGGCAACGCAAGGCATGAGAAAATGATTTGAACATGTTTTGTATTTTTAAAGAAAAGCTTTCATTGCAAATAAAAGGAAAGGTAAATTTTATTAATGCTAAAAGTTTAATATTACAACTGAACTAAAAATAGAAAATAATCGAATCAAAATATAAATAATAACATAGAACAATTGCCTTGACCCAACAAAGAAAAATACAATAGTTAGAAACAAACACTAAAAAAAATACCAAAATTGAGAAACTAAAACTGAAAAGTTGACTCCTGTGGACACGGTCCTACGGGTGGTTGAAAGGAACTTGTGCAAAAATTAAGAATAATTTTGACAAACTCAGTAAATAACAACTATCTATTAAAGCATAAACAGCAAAGGAAACGGGACATACAATATGAACAAGTAAGAAAAAACCACTATGTGTGGATGTAACACTATAAGACCAACAAGAGATGAGTAAATATTAAATACGCATTGTCGGCACTAAAAGAGAGTTAAAAGAAAGTTTGGGGGGTCGCCCGTAAGAAGCTGTCGGCAGCCGGAATTGAAATCTCATCGCCCGCTTCGGAATANGAACTAGACAAAACTTAGATTCTTTTTTTTTTTTTTTGGAATCATAATCATGAGCACAAATAGTTTTTTTTTTCAAAATGTCATCTTGTTGTGTTTAAATATTTATTAAGATTCCAAGAATATTCAACTTCTCATTTTTTCTACTAATATATCTTATTTTTATGTTCGACTTGAGGCATTTACTGGACACTTAAATCAGAATAAGAAAATCATAGGAATTGTCACAACCCAGATCCGGAAGGTGGTACACCTCAGCAACGCAAGGCATGAGAAAATGATTTGAACATGTTTTGTATTTTTAAAGAAAAACTTTCATTGCAAATAAAAGGAAAGGTAAATTTTATTAATGCTAAAAGTTTAATATTACAACTGAACTAAAAATAGAAAATAGTTGAATCAAAATATAAATAATAACATAGAACAATTGCCCTGACCCAACAAAGAAAAATACAATAGTTAGAAACAAACACTAAACAAAATACCAAAATTGAGAAACTAAAACTGAAAAGCTGACTCCTGTGGACACGGTCCTACGGGTGGTTGAAAGGAACTTGTGCAAAAATTAAGAATAAGTTTGACAAACTCAGTAAATAACAACTATCTATTAAAGCATAAACAGCAAAGGAAACGGGACATGCAATATGAACAAGTAAGAAAAAATCACTATGTGTGGATGTAACACTATAAGACCGACAAGAGATGAGTAAATATTAAATACGCATNTTTTGGGAATCATAATCATGAGCACAAATAGTTTTTTTTTCAAAATGTCATCTTGTTGTGTTTAAATATTTAAGATTCCAAGAATATTCAACTTCTCATTTTTTCTACTAATAAATCTTATTTTTATGTTCGACTTGAGACATTTACTGGACGCTTAAATCAGAATAAGAAAAATCACAGAAATTGTCACACCCCAGATCCGGAAGGCGGTACACCTCGGCAACGCAAAGCATGAGGAAATGATTTGAAAATGTTTTGTATTTTTAAAGAAAAGCTTTCATTTCAAATAAAAGGAAAGGTAAATTTTATTAATGCTAAAAGTTCAATATTACAACTGAACTGAAAATAGAAAATAGTCGAATCAAAATAGAAATAATAACATAGAGCAACTATCCAGACCCAACAAAGAAAAATACAATAGTTAGAAACAAATACTAAAAAAAATACCAAAATTGAGAAACTAAAACTGAAAAGCTGACTCCTGTGGAGACGGTCCTACGGGTGGCTGAAAGGAACTTGTGCAAAAATTAAGAATGAGTTTGACAAACTCAGTAAATAACAGTTATCTATTAAAGCATAAACAACAAAGGAAACGGGACATGCAGTATGAACAAGTAATAAAAAATCACTATGTGTGGATGTAACACTATAAGACCAACAAGAGAGGAGTAAATATTAAATACGCATATCATACGAAACATGCAATTATTTTCAATCAAATTTCTTATCATGTCACTTTTATTTATATTTATATAGTCGGTTTTAATAGACAGCATAAAATCAGGAATGTCGTCACTCTGTAGGCTCATCGGTCATACTAGCCAAAATCTAAAAAGATTCTACCAACCTACATACCATCACACACAAACATGTCAATTTGTTTTCACTGGTATAATATATAAGAAGTATGTAATTTTACACAGGCTTGTGATACGACATAAATTCATATGCAAATTTATAAAATGCAAGAAAAGTTAAACACTATAATTGCAGGATTATTTAAATATGCAACGATAAATTAAGACAGTTGATAATTTCGTCAAGAGCAATAAAGTAGGTCTATAACAAGTGCAACATCATAATTGAAGTAGTAAAGACAAAACTAAAAAACTTAAGAAATAGATGTAATTCTATTATAATTAACAAGGAATAACATTCTTAACTAGAAATGTTACATTTATCCTCCAATAAACAACAGTTACCTCGAGACGACAATATCGACACTTCTTCTAGTTCAAGTATGTAATGGGTGATCCTACACAGCTAGAATCATTATATGAAATTAATTTGGGTAAAATAAACTTTTATTTTTTTAATTATTACATTTTTTTATTAAATTAATATCATTGTTATTATATTTTTAAAATGGATAACATACGAATTTAATTAATATTAATTAAAATATGTTTCAAATCCTACAGTTCTCAAATCTCGCTTCTCCTTTGTTTTGTCTTAAATCTCGAGTTAAAAAGCCTCATTGGGAGATGGATTTACGAAATTTAAAGAGGTTGTGGCCTGTGAGAGGGAGGAAGGCAGAGACAGAAGGTTACATTTCTCGATGGTCTCGGGTATGAGCGACGGAAGGAAGAGGAAGATGGGATTTTAGAGTTTGGTGGATTTTGTAAGTTACGATCACGTCGTTGCCTTCACTACTAGCTCCAATAGCGAATTTATCACATGGGTTCAGTCACAAAGGCAATGGTTTCGGGTGAATTGAGAGAGCGAGAGTAGAGGGAGGGCATGAGGAGGAGATAAGGGAGAGTAAGCGGGAGGAGGCGAGGTGGAGAGTGTAATGCCTCTGCCCTCCCAAAATAGTCGCGGGAGGCAATAAACAAGCGATCAATTCAGGAAGGTTGTAGAAGAAGGCGGGAAGAACAAAAGGAAAGATCAACAACAACAACAACAAAACCTTAATCCCACTACGTGGGATCGACTACAACACGTTGCTTCCAGGGGACACTCTAGCACTTACACAATGATCAAAAGGATTCATATCATGATTTTTTCGATAAGTTTTACGCTGGTTGTCGACTACCTAACGCAACCCTCCACTTTTTACATTCGTGCTCAGGACCAGCAATGCAATGTTAACAAAAGAAAAGATCGAAAAAAAAATTATTTGTTAAGTCGGAAACGATTAACGGAGAAAAGGAATCACACATAAAGGAAAGAAAAGGTAAAAAAAAACTTTCAGATCATATAGCAGTCTATGATAAATATATCGTCAAAACCTGCAAAGTGGGACTACATCTTCTTCAATATCTCTGGTCCAGAGAGACCACTCCATTTGGACTGCTGTGATAGGGTGAATGAGATGTGCACGTCTAATTGTATCTGGGCTGGCTTCAGAAAGACCAATGAACTTCACCTTCCCCTCCTCAATCAACTTCTTGAGCTCCCCAACCTGCCAATCCAGAACAAAAAAAATGCTAAAATCACCAACAAATCATCTAAGGGCTTGTTTGGGATTTTTTTTTT
Organism: Phalaenopsis hybrid cultivar; assembly: GCA_002079205.1. Taxonomy (NCBI): domain Eukaryota; kingdom Viridiplantae; phylum Streptophyta; class Magnoliopsida; order Asparagales; family Orchidaceae; genus Phalaenopsis; species Phalaenopsis hybrid cultivar. The sequence goes on along the minus strand of JXCR01086122.1, from coordinate 25,833 downwards.
CGCTTGTGCTTTTATTTTAAAAATATATTTTTTGGTGCAATTTTTTGCATATTTTTATTTTTATTTTTAATAAATTAATTGTTTTTGAGAATAATCAAAACATCTAAAAGTTATTTTCAGTGTTTTTAAAAATAACTAATTATACCACACCAAATATGTTTTGTTGTAAATCAAAATGTAAACAAAATAAAATAAAACTAAAAAACGAAAATCAAAAATCAAAAGTATCCCAGACAGCCCCTGACATAATTGAGAAATGCAACAAAATCATGAAAGTTTTGAGTTCCATTAGTGCTTACTGTCTCCTCTATAGGCACAGTCCTATCAATCCTGTGTTGATAATATAAATCAATGTAATCAACACCAAGCCTCCTGAGACTCGCCTCGCAGCAAGATCAGACATAATCTGGCCTACCATTCACAACCATCGTTGTTTTTTCGAGTTTTTCAATACCAAATTTTGTAGCCAGCTGAATCTTTTCCCTTGGCAATTGTTTCAAGGCCTGTGCAGATTGATTCCTTATCAAAATATATGAATTGTCCATCGCTTTCAAAACTATTATATATTGTATTATAAAAACAAATAAAGGTCGGGAAGGAAACCAAACCTTGCCAATCAATATTTCATTAATATGAGGACCATATATATCAGAGGTGTCAAAGAAAGTTATGCCTCTGTTGAATGCCTCTTTGATGATAGATAAACCAAGTTCTTCGGAAACAGCAGAGTTGTAAACGCCAGTGAGACCCATACATCCAAACCCTAACTTTGACACCTATAAAAGAAGAAATAAATAAATCCAGTTCACCAGGCAAACAAAAATACTTATAAAAACAATGAAGGGGTTCAAAGTATGAGAGATTAACAATGCAATGAATGCTATATGAACACCAAAAATGAGGCAAAGTTTTCCAGAATATTGGGAAAACTTCCAATAGCAAGCTAACTTAATGAAAAAGAGCCCCCCTTTTTGTAGATGTACAAATGAACCCATGTAAGGATAATTGTTTGACTTGTTATGTGAATAAGAAAAACAACAACAAAGCCTTAATCCCACTACTTGAATAAAGACAACGAAAGTGGACAAAATTCATATATTTAGGGATCATTTGAGATAATCTTTTTTTTTTTTGTGCTTGTATTTTACTTTATTTATATTTTAATTTGATATAAAATATATTTAATATGTTGAAGATATTTTTTTATGTTTATTAAATATAGAATATTTAATATTAAAATAAAGTTGGTTAGGTGGGGATGGTGGGTGACAATAGTAGTTGTATTAAAAAAAGTTTAAAACACCAAAAAGTTATTTTGAGGATTTTTAAAAGAAGTTGATTAACTTTTAAGAACAAACATGATAAAAATATATTAAATAGATATATTTTTAAAAACAAAAGTAAAGTAAAAATAAAAATAAAAATGATCCCAAACATTTAGCTAAAATAAAATAAGCACTTTTTTATTTAGAAACTCAATTTAGATCATATGACAATTAATCATGCAATACAAAAAGTGAATTAAGATAAGAAGAAGAGCTATAACAGGCATCGCCGCAATCAAATTGCCTCCCAGCTTCAGAGATTCCCACTGTCCTATGTCAATTCATGTTCCTATTGCAACATTCTTAACCCAATAGTTCCAGCAGATATTTATGTAAAATTAAGATAAGAAGAAGAGCTATAACAGGCATCACCTAATTAATACACATAACAACGTAAAGTTTTCAGCACAAAGTAAAATTAAATAAAGTGGCTCGTCATGCTTCCTTGCAAGCAGTGCAATGCTATAACTACCTAGTTTAGCAACCATAATTTTATTGCAATAGCTTCATGTTCATTAGATTCCCAAATATACAACAACGCCAATTAGTAACAATTAATCAAGGCTAGATTTAACTACTAATAAAGCAGCAAACAAATAAACATTGATAGATAAAAACATTTGGGAAAGCACCGATAAAGAAAAATTAATTTACTTTCATTTTAATTACCTTATTATTATTTCAAGAGAATATAAACAATATTTATATTAATTGAAGGTATATCAACTATGTCTAGCTATTTCATATCGTCTTAATTCTTCAAATCTCACAAAAGCCTAGCCAAAGGTATGTGATGGTGTTGATTATAATTTTTTATGATAACAAACACATGATACGTAATGTCTATTATTTTATAATAGAGAAATTTCAGGATCATGTGATTATCTATATCAAGGAATCTTGGGTCTCAAGATGATCAAAATAAGCTCAGTTATCCAAAAGCTCAAGTTCGATATGCTCAAACTAGATTTATGATTTATGTTTAACTGATTATATTTATTAAACTATAATAAAAATAATAATAATAAATTTCAAGTTATTGAATAATTTAGAACTCGTCAGAAAATCTTCGACAAAAATATCACATTCTTATTTTATGATTTTATATTTGGAATCACATTCTAATTTTATGATTTTATATTTGGAAATTATAAAATCCAATTTCAATAACTAAAAGATTATTTTCATCTGTTGGAATTACTTTAACAATCCAAGAACAACAATAACAACAACAACAAGCCTTTATCTCACTAAGTGGGGTCGGCTACATGAATCTTTTTTCTTCATTGCATCTTACTGAGTGTCACATTTTCATTTAATTCTATTAGATTAAGATCAGTTTTTATACAACATGCCCAAGTTTTTTTTAAGTATACCTCTGTCTTTCTTAACAATAGTTAAATCTAAAACATCTACTCTCCTAACCAACACATTAGATGGTCAACATTTAATGTGAACAAATCATCTAAGATGACTTTTTCTAATCTTGTCCGCCGTTGAAGCTAAACTAACCCTATCATTCATTTCGCATTTTATCTCTAAATGTCAAGTCACTCATCCACCTAAGCATTTTCATCTCAACAACACTCAACTTTGTTTTATGCTGCTATTTTAAAGGCCAATATTCTGCGCCATAGAGCATTGCAGGTCCGCTGCCATCTTATAAGTTATAATGAAATTACTTTCGCAATCCAAAAAAATAAAAAAAAAATCACTTTATTTTTTGTCAAGTAAATACTATTAACTTAATGCTTTAAAGTATTGTTTTTTTTTTATAAATTTATGTATTATTTTGTTCATTCGTTAAAACCATATGAAGGGTGGATCATTACTTACCATTTCTTTTCATGCAAATCCTATTGCATAAGCTTTTATGTGTTGGGTTAATATGTTGTAATTTATTTCCATTAAGATCTATGAAAGAAAAAAAACAAAGAAAAAAGTGATGAAAGTTATTTGGATGAATTCACATGGTGAGACCAGCTCCAATGAGTTAGAGAAGGAGAAAACAAATCTTTTTCATATGACGGATCATGAGGATAACTCGACAGACATCCATGAGTATGTGAGTGATAATGATTGATATTATGAAGACTTAGATAAGACATTCAATGAGTTGCATGGTGAGTACAAAAATTAAAGAAGAAACACATTAAGCTAGAAAAAGATCATGTATATTTAGACACTCAATATAATAAATTAAAAGTTAAATATGAATCATTCAAAAAAATAATAATATTTCTAAAAATATTTCATGTGATCATTCTACATTAATTTCAAAATGATAATCAGAAAATAATTTACTTAACACAAAATTAAATTTATTGATAAAATCTCACTTGAGTAGAAATGCGTCATTTAGCAAATTAAATATTAAAAATCATACACACACTCTTATCAATCGTCCACATCATTATCACTAAATACTCAAAATTAGACTAGGATGAATATGAAAAGATCATAGATAACAAACTTTATAGGAGCATGATTGGTTATCTTTTATACGTCACTGCTACTAAGCTTAGCATTATGTTTGTTTTATGTGTGCTCGTTTTAAAGCTAACCCGAGGGAATCCCATTTAATTGCCGTTAAGAGTATCTTTCGATAATTGATAGGTCATCTAAGTCGGACTTGTGGTATCCCAAAAATGTGTTTTCATGTGATAGATGCTACTTTCAAAGTTGATTATAGTGGTTGTAAAGTCGATCAAAAAGCACCTCTGGACATGTCAATTCTTGGGATCATCCCTTATATCTTGGTCTTCTAGGAAGCCAAATTTTGTAGTCTTTTCTACCGCAGAAGTTTAGTACATAGTTGTAGGAAGTTGTTTCGCACAAGTTTTTTGGTTAAAACAATAACTTGAAAATTATCGACTGAAATAGAAACTTACGGATTAAATGTGATAACACTAGTTCTATCAATTTAACTAAAAATTCAATTCAATACTCACACACTAGACATATTGAGATTAGACATCACTTTAATAGAGATCATGTTACTAAAAGTGATTTTAATAGTTAATTTGTTCCAACTGAATTACAATTAACTGATATTTTTACTAAACTTTTAGATAAAAATAGATTTTGTGAACTTCAAAGAAAATTAGAAGTGTTAGATCCTAGCTTATGACTAAATGATTTTTTATGTGATATTTTTGTGCTTGATCATGCCCTTTTGATGTTGTCAAACAAAGGAGAGCATATGTTGGGAGTTTAAACTATTTGATTTCTTTAATATGCATATATTAAGGGGAACGATAAATATATGTGGATTAAGGTCATTTCACACCTTATTCTAATTTAGCCGACATAGGTTCGTCATCATCAAAAATAAGGAGATTGTGTTGGGTCTATATTTTTTTATGATAACAAACACATGATTGGTAATATCTAATATTTTCTTATGGAAAAATTTCAGGATCATGGGATTATCTATATCAAGAAAGTTTGGATCTCAAGATGACCAAAATAAACTCAATTATGCAAAAGCTCAAGTTCCATATGCTCAAACTAGGATTATGATTTATGTTTAACTAATTATATTTATTAAATTATAATAAAAATAATAATATAACAGCAACAACAAGCCTTTAACCCACTAAGTGAGGTCGACTACACGAATCCTTTTTCTCCATTGTGTCCTATTGAGCATAATATTTTCATTTAATTCTAATAGATTAAGATCATTTTTTATATAATATGCCGAAGTCATTTTAGGTCTACCTCTGTCTTTCTTAACATAAGTTGAAAACATCTACTCTTCTAATTGGATCTCTACTAAAACATAAGTCATGCAATAATTTTATATCTAATAAAAAATTTTAAATTATTGAATAATTCTAATAGACTAAGATAATTTTTTATATGAATCCTTTTTCTCCGTTGTGTCTTATTGAGCATCATATTTTCTTTAGTTCTAATAGATTTAGATCATTTTTTTACATAATATGCCAAAGTCATTTTAGATCCACCTCTACCTTTCTTAACATAAGTTGAATCTAAAACATCTACTCTCCTAACCAGATCTCTACTAAAACATAAGTCATGCAATAATTTGATATCTAATAATAAATTTTAAATTATTGAATTATTCAAAACTAGTTAGAAAATCTTCAACAAAAATATCACATTATTATTTTAAGATTTTAGATTTGTAAATTATAAAATTCTTTTTCTTAAAAGTTAAGAGATTATTTTCATTTGCTAAAATCACTATAGCAATCCAAAAAAATTATAAAAATATCACTTTTTGGTCAAAGTAATGGCTATACTTTAATGCATTAATATTTTAAAAACCAAAAATCAAAAATGTATTTTCCCGTTTTGACCAAATAATTTACACCCCTAGCTATTTGATGAAAATATTTTCATCAATCTGCCAATTACTAAAAATTATTTTACAAATTTCACCCGAATTTACACCGACCAAGCACAAGAAAGTTAATCAGAAGCTTATCAAACACGTTAAAGCATTAGTCAAATAATAATCTAACTAATGCAGTAACATTTCCACAAACACATCATGAGATTAGGGGAAAAAAAATATAGGTCACTAATTTTTCCTACATGCGAAAGCAGCAACACCTCTTAATGATCGATCAAAGCACTCTTGTTATTTGATTATTCTTATCTGATGTGAATATTTTCATCAATATGCCAATTACGAAGAATTCTATAGCAAATTCACCAGAATTTACACCACCCAAGCACAAGAAAGTGAATCGGGAGCTTATCAAATAATCATTTAACTAATGCAGTAAAATTTCCGCAAACACAACATGAGTAGATTTAGATAAAAAAAAAAGTAAACCAAAGAACAATATAGATAGAGTCAGTCGATACCTCTAATCCGTGAGACCCCAGCTTCACTTTGGGGATTAGTATTCTGCTCTGCTCCTCCATTTCTTCACCAAACCCTCCGTGAGATCTTCACCTCTGTAGTACTGTTCTTCCTCTGCGCTCACTTTGGGCTAGCTATGTTTGTTAAAAAAAGGCTCGGCGTGCGGAAGGTAAGCTTAACTCAGATATTGGAAAAATTATTCCATGGACTCTGATTTATGGCAGGATGTATTTCGGTGACCCCAATCTAAATTTTAAAAAAAAAAAA
>JXCR01086118.1:1007-16359 GCA_002079205.1 Phalaenopsis hybrid cultivar | reverse complement strand
TGTGCAGAATTCTATGAGGGACAGGTTGATAATCAATGAGGTGAGGTTGTATAGGGATATACAAATTCAAAGATAGCAAAATTTGTCCTCGCCAATAGCTAATTTTGAATATCTGATAGAGAGCAAGATATATTGAGCACATTTTTTAGGGCTCCAAGATTCTTAGTGTTTGCTTTTATAACAACAAGAAAATTATCAGGATACATAAAGTGAGATACATGTTGCCCTTTCAAGCTAATCCCTTCAAATGCTTTGAGTACAATGTTGTCGTAAGAAAATCTTAGAGAGAGAGAGAGTTCCTAGCAATGCAAATGGAGGTAAGAAGAGAGAAGGCATCCATGTTTGAGGTTAATTGAAAACGNCTTAAGCTACCACAAAGGAGGAGAGAATAACTAGAGAGCTAGAGAGAAGGAGAGCATCTTGAGGCATTGTATTAAGGTGTCGCTTGAGAGGGAGGCCATAGAAGGAAGATGAGGGCTCATATCTATGTATAAGCTATGTATTCTCTGGCCACAGAAAGAAGATGAGGGCTCGTCTCTATGTATAAGCTATGTATTCTCTATTTCTTTTGTATTATGATATATTGATTTGATTCCCTCCCGTGGACGTAGATCCAGTTGGATCGAACCACGTAAATGATCTGTGTTTGCTTGTGTTGTGGACTGTAGATCCAGTTGGATCGAACCACGTAAACGATCTGTGTTTGCTTGTGTTCTTTGCGTTTCAACAGTTGGATCGAACCACGTAAACGATCTGTGTTTGTTTGTGTTCTTTTTCGTCTCATTTCTACACACGTAAACGATCTGTGTTTGCTTGTGTTCTTTTTCGTCTCATTTCTATGCCAAGAAGTACATTTCTCACAACAGCAATCTTCTTTTAAAGAAGAATAGCAAAAGCCCAATTTTGTATTTTAATAAGAACTTTATACTTCTTCAACTTTTGGGTGAGGTTAAACTTAGAGTCACCATAAAAGAAATGGCTCCAATCCCAAATGAGAATATCAAAGAAGCAATTAAGTGTAGTAAAATAATTTTTAAATTAAAACGTGCTTTTTTAGTAATTTGAGGTGCCATTTGAATTGAGAACGAGGAATGATCTGAGCATGTTGAGAGACAAGGTCTTGCATAAAAACATAGGATATGAATTAATCCATTGACCATTAATAAGCATTCTTTCCACTTTGATGTGTATGAGATAGTCTGTTCTACATTCAAAATGTCATATATACTGAAATCAAAGATCATGTATAAAAATTTTGTAGTCAAGTGATCTTCCCATAATGTAAAAATGTGAGCAAACCTGGTAGTCTAACTTTCCAAATTCTGAATTTCAAATTCCCCAATCAGGCCTAGCTGACTTGACAAAAAATAAAGAAGAAATCTGCTTTGCCACTATTGAATCCGCTCAAACTAGATTTGAACTAATGAAATCTATGAAGATCAGATCAACAAATAGTCCATATTTCTACAGTGTTCTTTTTTTCCTTCATGGCCGCATGCAGTTAAAGAAATTTGTGCTTCAAACATTATGTTAAAGAAAAGTAACTTCATAAAGTATTTTGAGTATTTTTTAAACCAACAATTACTATCGAAATATGTTTTACTTAAAATCAAAATACAAACAAAATTAAAAGTTGAGTTAATCACCCTCTTAAGTCCACAAATAGGCTTCTCTTGTTTGAAAATTGAGAGAGATCACAGCCAGAGAGAAGAAATTTGATTGCACAGGAAAATAATTATGAAGTAAGGAAGTTAGGATTGGTGGCTGCGATTGCCTGGCTATATATATTCTAGCTTGGCGTAGAGGAGTAAATAGTTTGCTGAAAAGTGAAAAGATTATGAGTATCATTAGCACATTTGATCAAGAGTTCAGAATGAACTGAGATTTTCATTTTTTGTCAGAATAGGTGAATCCATATTTTACACCTAAGCCTAATATAAGTTAGGTGCTTTCTCTCCAAACACAACCACAAGATCTTAAGTTCGCGGCTTAGCACATAAGAGTTTGAGCAAACTCCCATTAATCCACCATTTGTTTGGTGAATCTAAGAGAAGCACAACACAGGTTCCCTCCCTCCAATTTCTTAAAAAAATGCTGCATCTATGTACTATGCACCATATGGGCTGTATAGATCACAAAAGGTCCTGCAATAACAAAAAATCTTGATAAGCTTGATGAAATTTACAGAAAAAGAAAGGAAAAATAAGGATGACTATGAAATCAAGAGTAAAATCTGAAGAAGAGTGAGGCAGATGAAAGACATATAACTGGAGAGGCATTGTTTGCATTGATTTACATTCAGCAAAACTACGCATGTCATCTAGCACTATGAGGATTGATTTGGTAAATATAAAAGAGGGAAAATAAGTATCAGAGGATTTATTTTAATTATGTTTGATGGAACATGAAGAAAAATTAAAAATTAGTTGTAGAATGGACTTTCATTTTTTTTTTTTGTTTTTTTTGCAAAATCATGGACTTCACAAGCACAACCATATGTATGAAAAACTATCAAAAAAACTGCCCATTTTTTTGGCAAAAAATCATGGATTTCACACGCACTTTATCTCTTGATTGATGACAAAAGAACAAAAGATTTTAGCTTTAGCCAACTTAATATGACATTATTAGCTAAATCCAAAGTAAATTTATTCTATACTATCAAAATATAAGAAACTTGTCACCTATGTCATATTTGTCATCTTATACTTGGGGTATAGCTCCTCAAAAAAATGAACTTGTCCTCAAAACATACTACATATTCTTACGTATTTATGTATCTAACACCTAAACTTCTATATATTTACATGCATAAAATTCAAATCTTTAACATCACATAGAAGATACCACTGTTATTAACTTTCTAAAAGTTAAGTGAAATTTTTGGTGAAAATATACATTTGCATTAATATCTTAAAAGATTATCAAAATTATGCATGTATGCATCGATGATATACAAAAATGAGACTTGTCATCAACAAATATAAAGGAACGTTCCCTATCATCATCTACATACATAAAAAAATACGAACCACTAAGGTTGCGCTTGACACAAAAAAGAGCCCTATTACAATATCTAGAAATTTTTACCAAAAAAAAAAAAAGTTTCAAGTTCAAAAGAAAGATAAAGTCCCTTACAAGCTGTGGTTGGAGCTCCCAAACATCTCGTTTGATGGAGGATCTAAGGAATTGCATAATGTTAGTATTGACCCCTTCGATGATATTAACTTTGAGGTCAAACATCTATGGCTGGCAAAGTTGTTGGATAGATTTCACCACCAAAAGTTCAACTTGGGAGCTGTCCCAATGTTCAAAATATTGTCCCATAGCCATGATGCCTATACCACAATCATCTTGAATGATTTCTCTCGTACCCGCTACCCTGGAAGCTGGGGTGGACCCCCGTAGGGTCCAATGCCCCCTTTCAATTGAGATTTTTACTTATATGGNAATCATCTTGAATGATTTCTCTCGTACCCGCTACCCTGGAAGCTGGCGTGGACCCCCGTAGGGTCCAATGCCCCTTCCAATTGAGATTTTTACTTATATGAGAGTACGATTTGATCTTTTACCACTCTTGAAATATCAGTTATACCCCTCTTGAAATATCACTTTATCATTTATCACTTTAGCCCCTCCCACATAGGATTTAGGAGGGACGTTTGCAAGCCATTCGTGGTTGTCCCCATGCTTTGGAAAAGTTGCCTCGTAAGCCAGTGCAATAATGGTCTTCCCGGAATGCTGAATATTGAGATCAATCCTGTCCACATGAAGATCACGATGAATCTGGTCTTGTTGGATCCTGTCAATCAAATCCTTACCAAAATAATATCCAAGAGTGTCATGCTTCCAACTGCCATTCTGGATGAAGCTCGAGACTGTGAGATGGCCTGCATAGCGTGTCATAAGCCACGTAATGCATTGCATGGTGGTTAACATTCTTATGCCAAAGGAATTGCAGACAACGTTTTTCTAATTCATTTAGAATACTAATTGGCACCTCGGTAAGAGTGATAAGGTACATGGACATGGGGAGTAAGGATGAGTTGATAAGTGTGGCTCGGCCCACTAGGGATAATTGGCAATTACCCCCTCTGTATAAGAAATTAAGGAAATCAGCTCTAGTTAGCTTCCTTAACCGGAGTGCTAAATTTATGACTCAAATTTGTGGGTTCAGTTTCGGCAAATAAAGAAATTTATAATAGCTTTTAGATTACAATCTGTGTGTTATTATTTTATTGACTCTCTTTTAATTATTTCCCTTAAAGAGGTATTGCTAAAGCTATAAATATCCCTATTTTGTCTTGTGCAGGATATACTCAACTCGTAATCTCTTATTTGATATAATGAATTATTCTCATCTGCTCGTGTNGCAATAATGGTCTTCCCGGAATGCTGAATATTGAGATCAATCCTGTCCACATGAAGATCACGATGAATCTGGACTTGTTGGATCCTGTCAATTGAATCCTTACCAAAATAATATCCACGAGTGTTATGCTTCCAACTGCCATTCTGGATGAAGCTCGAGACTGTGAGATGGTCTGCATAGGGTGTCATAAGCCACGTAATGCATTGCATGGTGGTTAACATTCTGCCAAAGGAATTGAATACTAATTGGCACTTTGGTATGAGTGATAAGGTACATGGACTTGGAGAGTAAGGATGAGTTGATAACTGTGGCTCGGCCCACTAGGGATAATTGGCAATTACCCGCTCTGTATAAGAAATTAAGGAAATCACCTCTAGTGAGCTTCCTTAACCGGAGTGCTAAATTTATGACTCAAATTTGTGGGTTTCGTTTCGTCAAATAAAGAAATTTATAATAACCTTTAGATTACAATCTGTGTGTTATTATTTTATTGGCTCTCTTTTAATTATTTCCCTTAAAGAGGTATTGCTAAAACTATAAATATCCCTATTTTGTCTTGTGCAGGATATGCTCAACTCGAAATCTCTTATTTGATATAGTTAATTCGTCTCATCTGCTCGTGTTTTTTCTCATCTTGGGTTTTCCATGTAAAATTTGTATGTTATTTCTTTTTGCTTATTTCATTACTTCTTGCATCAATTAGATATCAAGTTATAATAAGTGGTATCAGAGCCAAACCTGATTTTGACGATGGCAACAATAAAGTATGACATCCCTTTTTTAGATCGTAACATTAGTTTTTTTTGGCAGATTAAGATGCGAGCAGTCTTAGCACAAATGGATCTTGAAGATGTGCAACTTGGATTTGAAAAGATGCCCTCATCATGCATATTAGAGGAGAAGTAATGGAAAGATCAAAAGGCTCTTTCTCAAATTCATCTTCATCTATCAAGTCAGTTGTATAGGATGTTTTTATGGAGAAGACCGTTGTTGTGTTATGGCTCAAATTAGAACAATTGTGCATGACAAAAAGGTTGACCAGTAAGTTGCACTTAACACAGCATTTACACTCTCATAGAATGACAGAAAGTGCATCTATTATAGGTCACCTAACCGTCTTTAAGGAAATCATCACTGAATTTGTAAGTCATGGAAATTAAGTATGATGAAGAAAATTTGGTATTAATCTTATTGTTCTCACTTCTTTCACCATATAAAATGTTTAGAGATATCATCTTGTATGGGCGAGAGACACTTACTTTTGACAAAGTATATGATGTTTTACTTTCTAAGGAGAAGATGAAGCAACTTGTGGATGAATTTGTTCCTCATGGAGAAGGCTTTGTCTTTTGAGGTAGAACTCAAGAGAGGAGTTATGGTGCTGATACAAAGAGTAAATCAAATGTCAGAAATAAAGATAAGATATGTAATAACCATAAGAATAAGGTGAACATCAAATATCTGAATGTTACAAATTGTAGAATAAATATAAGAAAGTAACTTCAAATTAGAAGGGCAAATAATTAGATCATTCTAGTGAAGCCAGTATTGTTGAAGAAGTTATTAATGATAGTGAACTCCTAATTATCTTCGACGGAGAACCTTGTGATGATTGAATTCCTAATGTAGCTTGCACGTTTCATATGTGTCCCAAAATGGATTAGTTTTCAATATATGAAACAATGTCAAAGGGTACCATGTTAATGGGAAATAATGTTCCTTGTAGATAATCGGTGCTGGAACTATTAGAATCAAAATATTTGATGGAGCATCATAACACATAGAGATGTGAGACATATTTCACATTTGAAAAGGAATCTAATTTCCTTAAGTACACTTGATGCTAATGGATGTAAGTATTTTGGTGAAGATGGAATTTTGAAGTAGGCAAAGTATCTCTTATTATGATGAAGGGACAAAAGAAGGTTGTGGGGATATATGTCTTACAAAGGCTCAATTGTGGTAGGCAATGCAGTTGCTACTACTTCTTCCATGTCAGAAGATGAAGCAACCAGACTTTAGCATATTGGCCTTGGGCACATGAGTAAGAAAGGAATGGTTGAAGTGAGCAGAAGGGGACTTCGAAATGGTCAAAGCATTATTAAATTGAAGTTTTGTGGAGTACATACATGATGACCTTTGGGGACCATCTACAATAACATTTGAAGGAGAAGCCAAACATATGCTTATGTCTCCAAAAAGTTTGTGTATTTCTCTTGAAACAGAAGAGCAATATTTTTATTGCATTTAAGATATGGAAGAGCATGATCTAGAAGCGGACTGGAAAACAAATGAAATGTCTTCACACTAATAATGGGTGGGGATTTTGTTCAGAAGAATTTTATGTCTTCTGCAAGTTAAAAGGAATAATGAGAGATTTCACAGTCCGACACACACCTCAACAAACTATTGTGACAGAACAAATGAACAGGAATACAGTGAAGAAGGTTAGTAAATCATAAAATGCCCAAAATTTCTAAAATTTTATATTTTCTGCTCTATATGATCCATAATCATTTTCTCTTGTAATTTATAGAATCCTATAAGCATTAATACATTTTAAATGCATATGTATGCTTCATAAGCATAGATAAGGCATTTAATCAAAAAACAAGAATTGTGTGTTGCTTCTGTAATTTTCCCAAAAATAAAATCAAATAAAATTAACTAAAATTCATAAAAAAATTAAGAAAACATGAAAATTAAAAAAGAATATTTTTTCTTTGGTAAATTTGAACGAAACTAAACAAAATTTGCTACTTGAACAATAATAAATAGTTTGACTCCCTTCATTTTATGCACTCACTACCTTTAAACTCTCTTTAGGACACTGACTCTAGTTTTAGGATTAGTTTGAGTTGAAGTTTTTGTGTTTTGCTATTCTTTGTGTTTTTATGTTTGTTTTCTTTGTACGTTAGAAATGTTTGGATAGGGCAATATTTTCTCACTAGACTTGATGTTTAGGACGAATAAATAATCTTTTCTTTATGCATTGTGCACTTTGAATTTCCTTTACATGTTATGTTTTGTTGAATTTATTTTACAGACTATAGCAAGCTTAGGGTGTACTTTGCAGAATGTTGTAGTAAACTTAGGTTGTTGTAATGAATGTGGTTTTATTTATTTTGCAATTTATTTTTTCGTTTTTAAAAGTTATTGTGTATGCTATGGTTGATCAATTTTTTACATCTGGACTATCCAAAAGAGGACAAAAAACTTAAAGAATGTTGTAGTAAATTGTCAAAGAATAAACAATAATATTTTGATGCAATAGTTGACCAATGAGTATGTCATAGGTCTAGAATTGGTTACCCATTTGTTGTTTTTTATTATGTCATTATTTTTANAAAGAGGACGAAAAACTCAAAGAATGTTGTAGTAAACTGTCAAAGAATAAACAATAATATTTTGATGACATAATTGACCGATGAGTATGTCATAGGTCTAGAACTGGTTACCCATTTGTTATTTTTTATTATGTCATTATTTTTATTATTTGTGCTTGATATGTCTGCCTAAATTTCAAGCCATTGCTTCTTTTGCTTTCGTCTGGATTTATCGATAGGAACAATAATGATTAATTTTTCTACTCGAACTAAATAATTGACACATAATTTTTCTAAATTAAGAAATTCATAAAAAAATAAAAAATAAAAAAAAACATTATATTAACACCTTAAAACATCACACATTTAAAATAACAAAATTAAATTAAATAAAAATCAGTAGAAACATTTTTTTTTCAATTTAGAAATGGACATGAAAAGATCATTTAAGGCATATGCATTCATAATGGTCATAATCCTTGTCTTTAGACTCTCACTCATTGTACAAAATGGTGATTTGCCTTTTGTGGATCACCATCTTATGAAGTGAGAATGTTTTTGCATACTGATTAGCCTTAAAAATTGATTATTTTGGCATTCTTCATCAAAGACATGCATACCCATACACGGCTTGTTTTATCAATCAACAGTAAGAGTTAACACTGATAATAAAATATTTAAGTGTGTTAAGAAATAAAAATTATACGTTATAAATTATTAAATGTATATTTGTATTAGTGTTAGGACATTTTGCATACCATTCATACTTAATAAATAATAGTTTATCCTATCCCAAACTTCATGACACCAATCATGCATGGGTTTATTGTGATTAAGTCGGTTATAAGTTCACTTGGGTTGGACATGTTTTGTCCTTTTTGGGTTGTATTATAAGTCTCTTTGTTTGTTGCATTTTCTCTCTTTAAACTACGTTCTAAGGTTCTACATCTTAGGGAAAACCTCGTTAACACAGTGTTCTAAATATTGTGCAACGACGTACCTCGAACACGTATAAAAATCCCAGTGATAACTTCAGGGAGTAACGGCTTCTGATCATTGTACAACGAACATTATACTTTGAAAACCCTTGTAACCATTTCTCGGTTGTGGAAAAAAGTTTATATTTGTACTTCTAATTTATAGTGAATCATTTCAATTGGGCTAGACCCCGCGATTTTTTCTCTTCGGGCTTTGTCAAGTAAAATTTTTTTTTGCCTCCTCTTGCTTATTTTTACTATTTGAGTGTGTCGGATTTCATACAAAGTTGAGACATTAAATTATTACTCTTCTGTCAGCAAATTTTTGCCACAAATCAAAGAGCATTGAATGGAATCTAGTTGAAGCTTACTTGAGGTCAGATGCCATCATTCAATATGCAAGAATAGATTATTTTAGTTTAGGTTGTAAAAGAGTCAAATCAACCTTGAGCCACTCTAAAATTGAGCTTGACTCATGAGATGTATGGTTGGCTTTAGCATGACTTGAGCACAAAATCGGCTCATAGTAGTTACGCCGGTCTTGAGCTCAGCTCAAAAGCTCGATTTTGATAAAAGTATTTTAAAATTTTATTTATATAAAAAAAGATTAAAGTCATATAATCAAACTGAATCGTTGAGCTCTCCAGTCAAATCTGGCTAACCTCGCAGCTCGATAAGTTTGACTCGCGTCTCTTTATAGGTCGAATACAAGCCTACGTGGCTCACTTACACTCTTAGTTTAATTACTTCAGTAGTTTAATTAAGAATTGGATCCTTAAAAAGATCACTAAGAAAAAGTTATCATGTAGGCAATTCAATATCTCTATATGTTCTTGATTGGAATATAAATAAAATCAACTGGTGCTAAAATATAAAATAAAAAAAAATGACATTAAAAATATATTAAGAATGTTAAAATATGACACGCAAAATATTTAGATAGTAGTTCGAATATTTAATCGCTGCCGTTGAAAGTGTGAACAAATCATAGCCATCAAAATGATTTCCAACTAAGGGATATAATTCAAAGTTTGACCTGCAGCATGCTCCATTAAACTTCAAGCTTCAACTTTATTAGCTGTGAAATCAACGGTCATTGAACCTTTTGAATAGTCGAAGTGATAAAGATATAATAATACTACTTCATTTTTTTATATGTATATTTTTTTCATTTTAAAATTCAAACTTCTAACTCCCACTTACTTTGCACGCTAAGAGCTTGTTTAGCGCAGCTTATTTGATGTGGTGGAGTTTTAAAAACTCACCTGGCCTATTTGGATAAACTGCGTTTTGACAACTTATGCGTTTTTAAAAAGCTGAAAACAACATTTTCACACCGCACTTATTTAGGTGCGGTGGCAGCTTTCTGCCAGCAGTTTGATTTTTCAAAAAATAAAAATAAAAATTTGTAATAGTCTCCGCACATAGCTTATCAACAGATTATTTTTAATCAGCTTATCAGCAGATTATTCAATAAACTGTAGCTGACCCCACACAGACCATAAATGTCACATTCTAAAAGACAAATAATTAAAAATTTTCCATTAATAAGGTGTGTTCCTTAATAATAAAACATAAAAGTTGATATGGATGGATGCTCAATCTTAAAAAAAATTAATGTTAATTTCTTTTTTTTCCCCTCTTGATTAGCTTATAAAATTTACGTTTTCATTATTTTTATTTTGTAAATAAAAAATATAAGAGAATTTTTTTTTTTTAAATCCTTAATTTTTTCAATGCCGAATTCAGTAAATTTCATTTTTTTTTTAAATTAAAAAAATTGGTATTTATTTGAAACGAGCATAATATATAAGGAAACAAATGAATTTAATATTATACTTATTCTAAATTAAATCCAAAAATCCTGATTAGCTCTGACCAAAAAACAATTTTAGGTAGCATATTTTTGCTAGTTTGGAGCTCATAAATTTAATTTTACTCTAAGATGAATAAATATAGTAAGAAATAAGCAACATTTATGTTGCATTTATTTTAAATTAACTTTAACTAGTAAAAAATCCCAGATAAAAAAGTAATTATTTATCTCAAGTAGTTTTTTTTTTCTATTTTAAGTAAGAAACGTTTTTATTGGTTTATTTTAAGAAAAGCACTCTTTATCTATCCCAAAGAATGTGTTTGGGGGCGGTGTGCCCCACAATTTTTCAATTTGACAAAACTGAGTTTTAACTGCTTTTTCAAAAAACTACAATAAAAAACACAATTTTCACGAGCGTATTTAGCTAAGTTTGATGGTCGTCAGAATGTTACAGATCAACATTTTCAGCAAAAAACTCATAAAAGAGAAAAAAAAAACCACAATGTCTAGTCTTGACAAAATGTTTCACTGTAAGTGTGCAATTACAATGAATGAACCATTTTCCTACAATTGGGAGAGCACATATACAACTTCATACCAAATACAACGTTATTTTACATAAACGTGAGTCTGGAGAAATTCATTAGATTTTGAGTACGACAATCATATGCAGTTTTCATAGCGAGTTATCTTCGGATCTGAAATACGACGTTATTTGTTACATAGTATTCATGATGCATCATTACACCGTAAAATTCATTGGAAGTGGAGAGCAAGCACGACTGTCAGTAGTCGAAGGCGGTCGGCAGGCGGTCGGCAGGCGGTGGTCAAGAGTGGTTAGCAGGCGGTGCTCGAAGATGATCGGGGAATACGGAGGTTGGAAGTTATGGTCGGATTTTCAACTCATAGCATCAACTCTTTCCTCCACTTCCAATTGAAGAGGGGGTCCATTTATAGCCCCTGGAGAGGGGTATTTTGGCCATTAGTGAATAACTTCAATAATCACTTGATCATACAACCTGTATTGATTCCCCTAGATCACAAAAGAGTTTTTAATGATTTGAGGGCCTTAATGATATCATAATTAAGCAAACTTAAACTTGTTGAATTTTTGTTGTCATGATGCTTGATTTCGCTATAAATATATCAAATTTAAAGTTCATTTGATCATTCAATTAATGATATAAAGCTACCAAATATGCTTTAATGGGTTGATACATATATGTTTGGCTTGGAGCATATCATTTTTGGTATTATCAGACTCATCTTATCCAGACGGTTGGTTTGACTATAAATTTGCTGAAATTGATGGCTTCACAAGATTCATGTCAAATGATAAAAAAATTTTGACGTTGAATCACACATAAATATATAGAATGAGAGAATATAAAATCAGAATATCATTACAAAATTTTTTATTTTCATTTTTGGGGCTTAATCATCTATTTTACTTATCTTTAAAGCATTAAGTTGATCAAACATGTGTATGCTTATCCATAATAAAGACTTGCTGCTGAGAACTTGCTATTTTTAAGCACACTTAAAGACTCAAAAGGATAAATACTTAATGATAATTAGGATAAACTTTCCAATTTAAAATTAATTAGCACCATATTTTTTTGGGATGAGACTAACAACAAATCACCACCGGAAAATGGCAACAATAAATAAATCTCCCTCCTCTTCTCCCATCTACATCTCTTCACCTCTTCTCTCACACGCGCTCTGTCTCTCAGAGGAAAGCGGAGCTTCGAGGATTCGGAATTAGGGTTTTAATGGCGGGAGGAGGGATCGGAGTCGGCGAAGTGGGAAGAAGAGCGGAGTACTATGAAGGGGGAGTCACTCTCTTCTTCGTATTGGCGGTCATCGTTGGATCTCTTGGAGGATCTCTGTTCGGCTATGATCTTGGCGTCTCCAGTTAGTTTTCTTATCTTCCCCTGATTTTAATGGCTTCCCTCTTTCCATTTTAGGGTTTCCTTCCCTTTTTTTTTTGTATTCAATGAAGATGCTTAAATGTTTCAAAAAATCAACTGTAATTTGATCCTTAAAATTAATCTATGTATTGTTTCAAATAATCAATCCTAATTTTACATGAACATCTGTTGATTTTTTTTTCTATTGAGTCGTTACAGCTAGAGTCAAACCGACCATATAAACCAATTAAATTAATTAAATATATGTATATATTTCTAATTTCCAGTGTGCCCAGTTAAAAAAGCAAACTGTTTTTTATGTAATTTTTTGACTGGTTCCATTAAGGGCACTTTTGGGTCAACTTATAATTGCGGCGGCTTTCTGTCTAATCGTTTTGTTTGCGTGTTTTTGAAAACACTCTCGGCCGCGTTTAGGTTTTTTCCCCTAAATACAGGCTGCGGGTCGACTCCCGCTGTCGACCCGCGGTCTGCGTTTCTGAAAAAGCTGCTTATTCTTAAATGAGAATATTATTTATTTGGAAAAAAAAGGGGGCCTCAAAATTTACTTTCAATTTTAAGAATGTTGACCCATATTATATATAAAAGTTTATCGTATATAAGGTATTTTGCCTAAATATTTTTACTAGTAATAAAATATATATTTTAATATAAGATAATTTACGGAGATATAAAACTATTTCACTCATATAAGGAGAACCCATCAAAGTTATTAATTTAGCACGTTCTTAATAGCACAATTGGTAAATTTGAATTTCAGCTGCCCTCACTTAGCATTTGGACAGCGTATTATTGCTCTAAAACGTTATATTAGTTTTCAATGCGACGTGTATGCTCTATGCAAATCCTAATCAGTTTTGTCTCCCATCCTAATCACTTCCTAATCCTAATCATTTTATTCACCTAAAATCATAATCGACCTCTATTGAGGGGAAAAATATTATATTAGAAATCTGAACATAGAGTCACGTTATGATTGCAATAGTTAGGAATATTCTGTTGTGTTACAGAAATATTTCATCTACGTTATTGTAAAAAATGAAGTGTTGTTATTCGAGTATTATATAGTGTTATTATTTTGCGGTGTTATTGGAATATTTCCCACGTTACTTGATTTGAGGTTGTATTATTCGGCATATTTCTTGTGTTATTTCGATTTTCACTATGTTATTGGAATAACACAACCCCAAATCAAGTAACGCGGGGGAATATTTCAATAACATTTCAATCCCAAATCAAGTAACGAGGGAAAATATTCCAATAACACCGTAAAATAATCGAGTAATACTTCATTTTTAACAAATAATGCAGATAGAATATATTTGTAACACAGCAGAATATTCATAACAATTGCAATTCGAACGCAGCTATACGTTTAGAGTTCTGACATAATAGTTTTTCAATAAAACACTAAATTATATAAATAACAATGTTAAATACATAAATTCACTAAAATACAATTTTGATATGATCAATAGTATGAAATAATTTTTTCTAAAAAAGACTCATTTAATTTAAAATTTTCATAATGAAAACACAGGCGGGGTGACCTCCATGGATGATTTCTTAAAAGAGTTCTTCCCCAAAACGTACGACAGAAAGCACGCGCATCTCCACGAAACAGACTACTGCAAATACGACAACCAGATACTAACCCTCTTCACATCTTCCCTCTACTTCGCCGGCCTCCTCTCCACCTTCGCCGCATCACCCGTCACGAGGAAATATGGAAGGAGAGCCAGCATCTTAACCGGCGCAGTCAGCTTCTTCCTCGGAGGCGTTGTCAATGCAGCAGCCGTCAACATTTTCATGCTCATCGTCGGCCGAATCTTTCTCGGCATCGGTATCGGTTTCGGAAATCAAGCCGTCCCTCTCTACCTATCCGAGATCGCACCCCCGAAGATCAGAGGGGCCGTGAATCAACTCTTCCAGCTAACCACCTGTCTAGGTATTCTCGTCGCTGATTTCATCAACTACTTCACCGAAAAGATCCACCCCTGGGGATGGCGGCTCTCCCTCGGCCTCGCGGTTTTGCCGGCAACCCTAATGTTCTTCGGCGGTTTATTTCTCCCCGAGACACCCAACAGTCTGGTGGAGCGAGGAAGACTGGAGGAAGCGAGGAGGATTCTGGAGAAGGTGAGAGGGACCAAGAAGGTGGATGCGGAGCTGGAGGATCTGAAGGATGCGAGCGCTGCCTCGCAGGCGGTGAAGCACCCATTCCGCAATATACTGAAGCGAAAGAACCGGCCCCAGCTCATTATCGGCGCTATCGGCATTCCAGCTTTCCAGCAGCTCACCGGACAGAATTCCATACTCTTCTATGCTCCTGTGATCTTCCAGAGCCTGGGATTTGGATCTGGTGCGGCGCTCTACTCTTCCATTATCACCGGCTCCATGCTCGTTATCGGCGCTATTGTTTCCATGCTGCTCGTCGATAGGCTTGGCAGGCGTTTCCTCTTCATGGAAGCTGGTATTCAGATGATCATCTCAAATGTACGTAAATGATTTACATACATACCCAATTCTTATGTAATCTTTCGTATCACATGTACAAATGTCATTAAATTCACGCGAAATACATATTTTTCATGCATTAGATGGCACATGTAAAAATTAAACTTTAGTTGTTAGATTTGTAAATAAATACATAGCAATTGAATGATATGTATGTAAATCTTCCTTTAGTTTTTGAGGCATTTACATACATTCCACCTAATTCATGTGAATTTACACATACAATACCTAAATTTTTTATTTGACATTTCTGCCATCCAAATCTTTCTCATCGCATTTTAAAATATCATTATTATAACTTTTAAAAGTGAAATACATCTTTTGAGGTACATATAAGATGTCAAACATATAAAAATTGAAGTTTGTGTTAGACATGTAAATGCATAGAAATTAAGAGGTATGTATGTAAATCCTCA
>JXCR01086116.1:0-12629 GCA_002079205.1 Phalaenopsis hybrid cultivar | reverse complement strand
AACATTTGAAATAATGTGTGATACTAGTGATTATGCCATTGGAGCTATTTTAGGGAAAATGTATGACAAGGTTTTTAGACTAATATATTATGCTAGTAAGACTCTAAATAATGTTCAAATTAATTACACCACTATTGAAAGAGAGTTATTAGTTATTGTCTATGCCATTGATAAGTCTGGACCTTACTTAATTGGAGCTAAATGTATAATGCGTGCAGACCATTCTGGTATTAATAATTTGATGTAAGAGAATGATACTAAACCAAGATTAATTAGATGAATCCCTCTGCTGCAAGAGTTTGATTTTGTGGTTGTAGATAGAAAAAGAACTGATAATAAATAGTTGATCAATTTTCTAGACTAGAACAAGAAATATTAACAGATTTTGTAAATAAAATTTTAGAAATTTTCCCTGATGAACAATTGTATAGTATTGATGGAAAGAATATACCATGGTATGCTCATATAGAAAACTATATTGTAAGTGATATTTGACCACCTGATATAAAGAATCAACAATTAAAGAAACTTATTCACATCTCAAAATTCTATTCTTTGGATGACCCATATTTATATAAACAATGTAAAGACTTGATCATTAGAAGATGTGTGCCTTACAAAGAAACTGAACAAATAATTCAATGATGTCATGATTTTAAATTTGGAGGACATTTTGGAACTAGTAGAATTGCACATAAGAATTTGCAAGCTGGATTTTATTGGCCTACTCTTATTAGACATGTTAATGAATATATTAAAACTTGTGATCGGTGTCAGCGAGTAGGAAATACTTCTAGAAGAAATAACATGCCTTTGAATTACACATTGGAAGTTGAAATTTTTGATGTGTGGGGATTAGATTTTATGGGACCATTTATGCCTTCATTTAGAAATTTATATATATTTCTTGCTGTTGATTATGTATCTAAATAGATTAAAGCTATTGGTGTTTCAAAATTTTTATATAAAAACATTTTTATAAGATATGGAATTCCAAGAGTGATTATTATTGATGGAGGATCCCATTTAGAAATAAGTGGATCAAGAAATTAATTAGAAAATATAATATCATGCATAGATCCTCAACTGCTTTTCATCCCTAGACTAGTGGTCTAACAGAAATATCACATCTTGAAATAAAGTAAATTTTAGAAAAATATGTAAATCCTGATAAATTAGATTGGTCTACTGTATTAGATACTACATTGTATGCATACAGAACTGCCTATAAGACTCCTATTGGAATATCCCCATATAGATTTATTTTTGGTAAAACATGTCACTTAATAGTAGAGTTGGAGCATAAGCATGTTGGGCTAATGAGGAATTTAATTTTAGTTTAAGGGATGTTGGCGAGAAAAGATTATTGCAACTCAATGAGCTTGAAGACATTGAAATGAAGCATATGATAATGCAAAGATCTATAAAGAAAAAATGAAATAAAAGCCTGATCGGAAGATTATAAGAATGAAATTTGAACTTGGACAAGAAGTTGTATTATATAATTCTAGATTGAGATTATTTCAAGGAAAACTAAAGTCTAGATGGTTAAGATCATTCAATGTGATCAAATTCTATCATTATGAAGCTGTTGTTAATGAGGATCCTAAAATTAGAAAGATATTTAAAGTTAAAAGACATCAATTAAAATATTATTATGAAGGACACATGCTACAATTTAAAGAGATCTTGATGTTGAGTCATTTTGAATAAACATTGGTACGTCAGGCTAATGACGTTAAACCAAGCGCTTTATGAGAGGCAACCCATGTATATCTTAATTATTTATATTATTTTGTTTTATAATTGCTATAATTAATTAGGAGTTGATAATACCTTAGAATCCTACAAAATCTTATATATCATTCTCGGCACAATTTTAGGAGGGTTCGTCCTATGGAAGCTGTCGGTCACTAGAATGGAAATCTCATCGCCTCGTTCGAAAGGAAAAATAATATATATATATATATATATATATATGTATATATATATATATATATATATTTAAGTTTAGAAAAATGTAAAATCAAATTGATCCCATGTCTCTCACAGTTCAATTGAAAGAGCACTACGCCTCAAGTCATGTATCTATCTTAAAGGATTAACACAAGAATTGAGGGTGAGGCTCGATCAAATAAACTAAGAAATATATGACATCTGTTTGATTTATGAAACCATTTTTATTTTCCAACAAGTTTTTCTATTTAATATGAGGAATTAAATAGGGTTTATATTAAGCTGGGTTCGGAAATGCTTCCTATAAGGGCAAGCCCCTATGGTTAACTACATCTTATATGGCCGGAGTCAGCTAAGAAAACTCTTGATATAAATGTGGGGATATTATCTTTAAAGAGGTCAAAGGATTACGACTTTTCGATAAAATCGAACAAAGAGGTATCAAGGGGGAATGGCTCAAATTTGGCACATTTTATTTTGGAATTCAAAGGAAGAAGAACTAGGAGATGTCATAGATCATGAGGAGAACCTCGGTGACTTCCCAAACTATCCTACTATTTTCCTTCAGTTTAGAGGAGATATATTTAAATGTTTCATCCTGCCAATTTTGTTAATTATGTCTTACATTCGTGTGAAAAGATCACATAAATAGTCTAGAAGATGTGAGGATTTAGGTCATGACAGATGACCTCAGAATCCTAAAGCAAGTTAGGGCTTAAATTATATACTAGAGCTATACAAAGGCCTAAAGATAAATTGAGGATTTATGTTGCATAAGAAAACAACCTTGAATTCTTATAAGTTTGTTGTTTAATTCTAAAGAATGGTTTTGCTGGTGAAAACATGTTTTGTTGTTGAAAATGGTCATGTTCCTCACGATGCTAGCTCCAAGCTCTTCATCGTGACTAGTTTAAGTTTTCTAATGTGTCACGTTATGATGTTAAATCAAATGTTCAAATGGTTATGGTTCTTTAAATATTATGGGGCATATTAAAGTTGATTAGAGCGACACCGGTTAGGATCTCATGGTTCCCTCATTCCGACACCACTATCTTCCTTCTTATTCACTTAATCCAAATGAATTTACTAAACTCAATTTAATGAGTTCTATACTTTCATTTATACTGTGGGGAATATTGTTATCAACCGAAGGTTACCTCCTCTGAGGGATTCCCGATCATCCGATAAAGACGTCTTAATTTAGTTGCAATAGTTGTTTTGTGATGTTTCTGATTAAATTTTAAGTTATTTTATATTTTGAATGTTGTGGCGGTGAGTTTTCACTTGATAGATTTTAATTTTGATTTTGGTTTCAGTTTTGTTGCTATCCTAAAGGTTTCAATTTTCATGCAGGGTGACATTGTTGTTTAGTATGCAATTTTATAAGTAAAAATTACAGTAAGGAAAATACAGGAAAAGAAGGTACTATAAACTGTAAAAACATACCTGTTGAGTCTTCACGTTCCTCCACCTGAAAATTTACTACTTGCAAAGCATATGTATAATTTTGCAGGAATTAACACATGCTTATGAAGAAAATAAAAAAATTCAAGTTTGAGGTGTGTCTACTAGATCCCATGTCATATCTTATTGGGTCCAAATTTTGAGGATGAATATATTTAGTAAATCATTACAAGTCCAAACGTTCTGCAAGATTTCCAAAGGAATATGAAGAAGTGTCGGGTAATACCCTAGACATTTTATAGTCGCTAGAGTTTGTTTTGGTCTTATTATGAATTATATAGGTAAAGGCCCTTGGGGGCAACTTGACTTAATTAAGGAATTTAATTAATTTGATTTTTGAAGAATGGGCTTGTAGTGTTTTAAAAGGTTATAAACTATTTTCTAAACCTCATTAGATAAAATTTTGAATAAGCCTAGTTTCCTACTAAGCACTTAAGATTTAATGGGTAGATTTACAATTTTAAAGAAAAATGGTTTTCAATATTTATATTCTTAATCCTTATCATGAATTATATATCATCTCAAAACCATTATTTGGGGGTTTAAAATCAGTGAGTTATGATCTTCTAAAATCAAACCACTCACTGTAATATCTCTCTATTTAAATATTCTTTTAAATTTCATTAATTTTGAAAATTTACAAATTTATCCATTATAAGGCCAAAATGTGGTAGGTTACCACCATTTATCCCTTTTATATTTCAATCGTTAAAGTATATCTATTAAGATTATTTATTGCTCATTTGGCCTTTTGGTTAAACCTAAATATTAAATAAGCCTTCAATTCCAAAATTACCATTTTGCCCTTAAGGCCTTAATACCTTATAATTCATTAAAGGAAGTTCAAATGACTTGAAATTTTTATGTTACCCCACTTATGGGTTAGTTAAAACATCATAGGAGAAAATGTAATTTTTCTGAAATTATTTAATTTAATAATTATTTTTAATACAAAAATAAGGATTTTCAATGAAAATTTAATAACTCAATCAAAATAAAACCTATATCCATAAGACAATTATTAGAGATTTACCTATGTTATACGACCACTTGGACAAATTTTTATGATTTTTAGAGATTTAATTTAATTATTAGAATTGTTTGTTGGTTTTGAGCATTAATTAGATATAAAATAATATTTAAGTGGAAAATTGAGTTTAATATTTTTATCAAATCTCTCTAACTCCAAGAAATCCAAAGAAATAAATTTCATACNGAGCATTAATTAGATATAAAATAATATTTAAGTGGAAAATTGAGTTTAATATTTTTATCAAATCTCTCTAACGCCATGTAATCCAAAGAAATAAATTTCATATTTTTATAATTTTTATTTTAATTATTGGAATTATTTTAGTGGGAAATTAGAGAAAATTTATTTTTAAGCCTTTAAAATTAATATCATGACTTGGAAAATTAGGAAAATTATTTTAATTGGTTCTTGGTAATCAACAATTCAAATGTGACATTTCAGTGTATTTCTTAAAATATTACAATTTTTATGATTTTTAATTCATTTTTAATTATTTAAATGCTCAAAATAGTTGAAAAAAANTTAAACTGGTTCTTGGTAATCAACAATTCAAATGTGACATTTCAGTGTATTTCTTAAAATATTACAATTTTTCTGATTTTTAATTCATTTTTAATTATTTAAATGCTCAAAATAGTTGAAAAAAGAAGTATTTATTTTAATTCTAATTTATTTTTCTTAGGTTCCTCTGATCATAAGGAGCCCCCAAAAAAATTTGGTAATTTTTTTAGTCATATTTTAATTATTAAAATTATTTGAATGCCAAAAAAGGGATTTCACTTAATTAATCCATTTGAATAGTTAGATTAACTCCAATTGACTTGAATTTTTTTATGGAGAGCTCCCCTAACATTGAATTACTGTGTGAAATAGTTTTTAAATTATTTATATTATCATTACTCCAAATTANCCATTTGAATAGTTAGATTAACTCCAATTGACTTGAATTTTTTTATGGAGAGCTCCCCTAACATTGAATTACAGTGTGAAATAGTTTTTAAATTATTTATATTATCATTACTCCAAATTATTTTTTTTTTCAATTTCAGGTTTGGTGACAATTAGGATTATTTTGAATGAGTTAAATCAAGTTTATATTTTTCCTAGGATCCTCAGACCACAATGAACTTACCAAAATAAATTTTATATTTTTCTAAAAAGTATCTTAATTATTACAATTTTTATACCAAAATNTTTGGTGACAATTAGGATTATTTTGAATGAGTTAAATCAAGTTTATATTTTTCCTAGGATCCTCAGACCACAGTGAACTTACCAAAATAAATTTTATATTTTTCTAAAAATTATCTTAATTATTACAATTTTTATACCAAAACAGGGAACATTAACATGAAAATTAGATATCTCTAGTTAGAGATGCCCCCTGACCATGGAAAAATCAAAGGAGATGCCAAAAAATAGAGACATCGAAAGCCCCATGGTCCCATATCATAGTGAAATGTCTATGAAAATGGAGAATAAAAATAAGGAAAATACAATTTAAATAATTTAAAATAATACATGCGTCAAAGAAATATGAAATCATTTCCACATTGTTCTCCTCTGTTTGCTAAGCAAGAGGGTATTTTTACTTTATTTTTATGATGTTTCTACACAAATTTATAGACTTTTGAAGTTCTAAGGGTTTAAATAAATAGGAAAAAGCTCTATTTATCTACTTATCCATGTGGCACCACGCAATTCTAATATGGCTCCGAAGCTCCACGCGGCTCGCTCTCGTTCGACGCTGTCGTCCACTTATCTGCCGTATCAGCCCACGGTTCCACTCCATCTCCTCGTTCAGTACAATCAGAGTCTTCCATTTGAACCGTCCTCCTTCTAGACAACCACGATTTACTGTCTCTAAAGCCTCTAGCCCGAGAACCGTCTTCCCTCTATAACTAATATCTCACTCGATTCTTAACTAAATCAAGTGTGGTTTATTCCTATCAACTCATCTTGATGAGACACACACATCCATACGGTTAATTGAACCCGAAATCAACTCTACGCTCATGGAGAATTAAATGAAGTTTGGCTTAAGGTTAAGGTTTAATACCTTAGTCCAAGAAGGGAAGCCTCGATTGGATGCTTATGGAAGCTTCGTGGGAGTCTAAAGAGCCTATGGATTGAGCCTCGAGCAGTGCTGAATGGCCTATATATGATTTCAGCCAAGGCCGATTTGGCGGTTCAATCAAAGTCCACCTTAGGGTGCTCTAGTGATTGGGATTTTGTGGGGGATCATCCTCTCTCACTATGGGGATGGTGTGGGTGCAATTAAGTTGAGTATTTGGAGGTGTCCTATTTCAGCTTTGAATTTGAGCTCCAAATTTGAGCTCAAGTACTGGATTTAAGTGGNCTATTTATCTACTTATCCATGTGGCACCACGCAATTCTAATATGGCTCCGAAGCTCCACGCGGCTCGCTCTCATTCGACGCTGTCGTCCACTTCTCTGCCCTATCAGCCCGTAGTTCCACTCCATCTCCTCGTTCAGTACAATCAGAGTCTTCCATTTGAACCGTCCTCCTTCTAGACAACCACGATTTACTGTCTCTAAAGCCTCTAGCCCGAGAACCGTCTTCCCTCTATAACTAATATCTCACTCGATTCTTAACTAAATCAAGTGTGGTTTATTCCTATCAACTCATCTTGATGAGACACACACATCCATACGGTTAATTGAACCCGAAATCAACTCTACGCTCATGGAGAATTAAATGAAGTTTGGCTTAAGGTTAAGGTTTAATACCTTAGTCCAAGAAGGGAAGCCTCGATTGGATGCTTATGGAAGCTTCGTGGGAGTCTAAAGAGCCTATGGATTGAGCCTCGAGCAGTGCTGAATGGCCTATATATGATTTCAGCCAAGGCCGATTTGGCGGTTCAATCAAAGTCCACCTTAGGGTGCTCTAGTGATTGGGATTTTGTGGGGGATCATCCTCTCTCACTATGGGGATGGTGTGGGTGCAATTAAGTTGAGTATTTGGAGGTGTCCTATTTCAGCTTTGAATTTGAGCTCCAAATTTGAGCTCAAGTACTGGATTTAAGTGGCTAAGGGATGTTGGGTTAAGCTCAAGAAGTATCAAGGAAGCTCTGGAAGCAATTTGACAGAGTCTCTCTAAGGAAATTCAAGCTCTCTTCGTTTGGCCAAGGAGGGTGAGTTTAAATAGAAGTGGAAGGAGAGGCAATTGGTGGGTGCCCTAGGTTGCTTATAGAGATGCCAAAAATGTGCAAAAATCCAATTGGGATGAGCCAACTTGGATGGGTTTAATTTTGAGTTTTAGCCATGGGAGAGCATTTTAGGGTGGCTTTTCCGGCAGTCAAGGTGGCCAGCCGGCCAAAGAGGGGTCACCGTCCCATTGAGGGTGGTCAGGGCTTAAGTTTGGTGAAGTCAACTGAGGTTGGACATGTGTAAAGGTGTTGAATTAAAATATGATATGGGAAGGGCTATTTTGGGTCAAATTGGATCAAATCATGGATTTGGTTTGGGTTCACCCACCAAGGCTGTCTTGGGTGCTAAGCGAAATTAGATGGTCAACCCAATCATTAGCAAGGTCCATATCCAAGTGATTTGGTTAAGTATGGGGTTTAGGTGATTCATGGGAAGATTTAAAAGAATCTTAAGGAAATTTTAAAGTAGCTTGGTCTCTTGCCACTAGTAGTATGGTGATGTGGCATGGCTCTCAAGGCTCACCTATGGCTTGGGATTGGCTTCATGGCTTGCATATAGCTTGACTAATTTACATGAGAGGGATTTTGGTTTTATTTGGTATTTTTGGTGAATTTTTGTATGATGCTTTATTTGGAAAAATTTGATCATGAATTTAAAACTTTAGTAATCATTTTAGTTGAATGAATGATGAGGAGAAATTAAATTATCATGTGGACTTTGGATTTGGGCTTTTGGGATTAAATGTGGTGGGCTTAGGCTTTCAAAATTGAATCTAAATTTGAGCCAAATTTTGGGCAAACTGAATGTTGAGTTTGGTGTAGGTGGATATTATTAAATGTTTGGAAAAACTTCAAGTGGTTTTGAATTGAATTGGTGGGCTAATGTGATGGATTTAGGCTTATGGTCAAAATTCGGGCTTTTTGATTTAGGTGAAATTGGGCTTGCAATTGGATCAAATTGGGCTTGAATTTTTTTTTTATATTAAGATTGGAGGTACTAAATTTTGACTCGGAATTGAAATTGGGCAAGATTAGGGTCAATTGGGCCAAAAATGGGGTTAATTTGAGGACATTTAGGCCTTTAAGGGCAAATTGAGGATTTTGGTCAAATTGGATAAATTCGGTTAAACTGAGTCAAATTGATGATCAAAAATTGAAATTGGGAATATTTTGGAAGATTTTCCAATTTTTGAGAATTTTTGGAATTTTTTGAATTTTTAGGTCATGAGGGGCAATTTTGTAATTTTATAATTTTTGGGGGTATTTTGGTAATGTAGTAATTTTGGTGAATTTTGATCAATTTAGATAGTGGCTAGTGGTTTGAGATAATTTTTGGACAAATTTGGGTGTTTTGGGAAATTTTAGGATTTTTGGCAAAAGTCTGGATTGCAGAGGTATTTTAGTAATTTGGTGATTTTGGGCTAGAGTAGGCAAGTAAGCCATGAAGCTATGCCAAACCAATAGGAGCCATGTGAGGACTTATTTTGGATGCTTAATATGTTAGTCCTAACTCTCTTAGCCATAGACTAGGGGTACAGTCTCATCCTTGTGAGCTCTCCAAATGGAGTGAGGAGACCAACTAGAGGATTCTAAGGTTTCGGGTTATGAGAGAGTGTAATGTGTGCAAGCCATTTCAACCATCACCAGACCACCCAGGGTTAGTCCTAAGGTTTGACCATCCGATAGGAGACTCCCCTTGAGTCTCCCCATACTGACCCCACCTACTAAGTGCTAGAGGTTAAGACCAATATGTGGAACTTCAAGTTGAGCGAAGAAGAGTTTAGAATTGCTAATGATGAGGGTTCCTTTTCTAGTGTTCTAGGAATAGTCAACCGGAAAGTACTATGGCTAGACCTTAGGCTACTAAAGAGGAAAAAGTAAGACCTCAACCAAAAATGAGGTCAACAATCATAAATCAAGACAAATATTGGCATTGGAAGAAAATTTGGAAATTAATTAAACCAAAAACAAAACGGATAGCGCCCAGTGCAGTTTGGGGAGTTTTTGGCAGACTTTGGAGGGATTTTTCTTCAAGATAAACACCTAAAAGTCCTTTTAAATGCATGAAAACCATTTTGGATGACCAGAGACTTCCATATTTTGAAATCCATAGCTTCCAATTCTAAAATCGCTTCAAGATTTGGGATTTTCAATCAAACCAAGTCATCAATTTTGATGCACAGAAATTAACCATAAATCCTTTGAAACTTCACTAAATTTAAAACCTCCTTATAAATTAACAGGAGTCCCTCGGAGGAGGTAACCTACAGTTGCTAACAAGATCTTCTCGTTTTAATTGGGTTTCATAACTCATTTAAGTTAAGTAAATTCAAAAGAAAATAGTGATACCGGAATGAGGGAACCATTTAATGCTAACTGGTGTCGCTCTAATCAACTTTAACCCCCCATAATATTTAAATGAAATTAGAAACACTTGATTTGACATCATGTCTTGACACATTAGAAAACTTAAACTTACTATGACGAGGAGCTTGGAGCTAACATTATGGGCAGAATGACCATCTTCAACAACAAAACATGTCTATACTAGCTAAACCATTCTTTGGATTTAAAAAACCAAGCCAAGAATTTTGAGGTTGTTTGCCTAGTGGGACATAAATCCTCAATAGTGGGACATAAATCCTCAACTTATCTTTAGGCCTTTGTATGGCTCTGATATACAATATAAGCTCTAACTCGCTTTAGGATTTTGAGGTTGTCATCCGTTACGACCTAAGCCCTCACATCTTTCAGGCTATTTTTTTTATCGTCTCACACGAATGTAAGCCCTAATTAACAAAATTGGTAGAATAAAACACTTAATTCTTCTCAAAATTAAAACAAAATCATATGATAGCTGGAGAAGTCACTGAGGTTCTCTTTAGAATCTAACCTAGTCTTTCTTTCTTTGGATTCCAAAATTAAATGTTCCAAATTTTGAGTCATTCCCCTTTCACACCTCTTTGTCTGATCTCTTTGAAAAGTTTTATTCCATTGAACATCTTGAAGATAATATTCTCTGATTTTTATCGAGAGTTTTCTTAGTTGACTTCATTTATCTAAGATGTAATTAACTATAGGGGCTTGCCCTTATAGGAAACATTTCAAAAATAAGCTTAATATAAACCCTATTTAATTTTTCATATTAAATAAGGAAATTTTTCGGCTTATAATAAAAATGGTTTTACAGATCAGTGACACTTATCAAGATAAATATAAGATAAATATAGACGTATTAAATATTCAATAATTGTAAAGTCACACTTATCAACGCTAGTATACGTATCGCTCAAGCAATATAGGGCACTAATGAAGTATTAGATATTGATCCCACAGGGAGTAATTTAGAATTACGAACAAAGACTTTAGAAAAGCAATACTTTAATCACAACACTGACGTTCAATTTGCTTATCTGTCGCTAATAGGTAATTGAAATCAATAGATAATTTTAATAACTAATAAATAGCTAATGATATTAAGTAGGTTTTAATTGTGATATTCAATATATAAGAAAGCATCCTTCTCCTTGTCAAAAAATTATGGTGAATGAATAAAATGAATTATTTCAATTTATATTGTGTCAAATAGGAGCATACCTATTATTTACCATTTGGTCCAGGCATAAAAAACATTGACTAATCCTATGCTTATTTACTCAATCTGCAGCTAGGCTGGGATGATATCGGCTCTCACTTCGGAGCTTCGATGTTCCCCTCACCTGAGGGCTAACATCTACACTCCAACACTCAAACGATAGGACCAAATTAGGAATTTTAGTCTGTCACTCTAAAATCTCCAATTCTACGCCCGATAATATCATTTCCTTATTTATTGGCACCCAATTTCTAAGGGCTTTGACCACCCTGAATCTTGATGTAATTATCACTATTGTTGTTAAACTTAACATATTTTAACAAATCAATTGGCCAGATTGAAAGTAGATTAAGATTGAAGTGAAAAGATCATCACAATTTTTTAAACATTTTCATGGCTTCACCAATTCAAATCACCATTTCATAAATCTCGAGACAAGGAGAAAGACAGAGAAAACTACTAAGAACTCATGGGGAAAACACAACAAAACTCGAAATTCATATATAAAATCAAATTCATACAAATTACAACAAGTAAATAACTTATCTCTAATTTCTCTCCAATAACAATCCTTGAAGTTCATCTGAATCTCCTCCTTCCTTTACAACACATAGAATTCCCTTTCGAAGCAGCAAGGAGGAAGAAATCTCTCATGTTCCCTCTACTCTTACAATCTCTCGAAGAAATCCTCACAATTGTTACACACTAATGGAAATTCTATACACTCTAGGACCTCTCTAACATCCAGGACCTCTCTAATTTTTGGCGAAAATATTCTTTTAAAGTTATGGATGAGCTTTCCTAAGAGTTGCTTAACACCCCTTCAAAATTTGGCCTTATCCAAAGCTTGAGTAGGCATAACCGTTGATCTTGGCGTCAGTGGCCTCAAGGGCACCGTCGTCGGGCTTCTGAAGAATTTTGTCTTGTAGTCTTGGAAAAAAACTCACCGTCGACGGCGTAGTTTAAATCTCCACATTTTGGTTCTTTTTGCTCCAAATTTGCACTTTTTTGAATCTTTATGCTCCAATGACCCTAATTCATCATTCCGACAACAAAACATCAAAAATACATTTTTTTAAAGTGCAATATCATTAAAAACAGTATAAAATATGTATAAAAATCTCAACATATTTTCTTTTGGTCAAAATCCCCTAAACATAACTATTACTTGTGCTCAAGTAATTTTAGTACTATATAAAAGTTATGATCTACTGTAGTAAAGTTTTAATTCAAAAATACTATACGTTTGTCATAGTGAGATTTTCAGAAAAAATTTAAGTAATCAAATTAACTCTGTAGCCACAAGATTATCTGGTCATTAATTTTAAGAATTCTAGTTTCCTATTTATTTCAAGAATGACTATATGTTGTAATATTAAGTCACTTAGAATATCCAAAAGTTAGGAACTTC
>JXCR01086114.1:0-17253 GCA_002079205.1 Phalaenopsis hybrid cultivar | reverse complement strand
AAGATTGAAATTATTTCCTGAAAAACTGAAGTCTAGGTGGAAAGGGTCATTCAAAGTTGTAAAAGTCTATCCCTTTGGAGCTATTAATATTGAAGATCTCAAGACTGAAAGGATATTTAAAGTAAACGGGCACAGATTGAAATCATATTTTGATGGTTAAAGATTAGTTTTTAAAGAGACTGTAATATTGGGTCACCTAGAATAAAGATTGGGAATGTCGGGCTGACGACATTAAATCAAGCGTTTTGTGGGAGGCAACCCATACTTATCGTTGTTTATTTTAATTTTGTGTTTTTGTTCAGAATATTTACATACATTTATATTTGTGTTTTTATAGAGTCCATGTATTTGAGAAATTTGAAATTGAGGAGAATTTTAAAAAACATCTTTATTTAGCTAATTATAAGGAAGAAATAAGAATTTTTTGGATTGAAATCAAAATGGTGATTTTTTTTGAAACTAGTGCATGATGCGCCACATTCCATCGAGCTGGAGCACGATGCGTCGCGACGATAAAATTGACTTAAAACATTTCAAATGGTAGTTTTTGGCGGGTTATTCTCCTTATAACTCCTAAAACCTAATTCCAATGTCCATTTTAGTGGGGAAAACGAGGGAAGGGTCACTAGATTTCAATTCCAATGGCGTCCCACTCTAAAAATTCCTATTATAAAAGTGAGTTTTGTGTTGTTTGCGAATGTTTAGTCTTAGAGTAATGTTTAATTATGATTATAAAAGTTTATTTGAGTTAATTAGAGGTAGACATAAAGCGGTGCACTGCAGATCTCCACAGAAAAGGAAGTCTAGAGAAATCAATGCATCGGCACAAGATGCGCCAATTTACAGAGATATGACGCATGATGCGCCAAATTTGGTGCATGATGTGCAAAATTTTCAAAAATGCCAGATTACCTACAAAACCACAAAATTGCACAGTAAAAATCCTTTTTTACTGCTTGGATCATCTCCTACCTCCAAACATCATGGATTTCATCTTCTCTTGAAAAGAGCTTCTCTTTAACTTAGAAATTTTTTATTTTCATCATGGATTTTTGCTACATTATGGAAAATCCAAAATTTGGGTTTTTTGATGAAAAAGATTGAAGAAAAATTATGGTGAAAAGTTTCTTACCAAATAATCTTACTTGGGGATTTAGATTTTTGATTTTGTAATTTATTTGGAATTTATTTAGATTTTCATAGAACTTCTAATGGCTCCACGAGTAAAGAGAGGAAGGCCGTCAGCTGATTTTGATACATAAAGATTTGTCAATGTCAAGGCCCAACACTGTTATAACACTCAAGTAGAATCAAGAAAATTGATCGAGAAACGGGCATTTGCTAACCCGGGTGGCAAGATCGAGAGGTTGATCATTGCCAGAAATTGGAAAAGGTTTTATTACTTCACTGCAGTAGTGATTTTACTAATGATTTTTCCCTGCCGCATATTTTTGTACTTCATTGATACACATGTTTGAGCTTAAGTTTGGGGGAAAGAAAAATGTTTCAAATTTAAACCTTAGTTGTTTTCAAAATTATTACAAAAAAATTTTTACTTTATTTCTAATGATTATTGTTATGTGGAGTCATCTTAAGGATGTTAAAATTTTAAATATAGAAATGGAGTAGGAAAACTTAGTTGATATTTTTAGTGAAAAGGGTGAATCTAAAGTTAAGGATATTTAGTTGAGAACTTGGGAAAATGAATAACTACCTTTAATAGGAAAAATTATATTTTCTGAAAACTTAGTTGATTCTTAGAATTCTTATTTTTAAACATTTAAGGCTCTCTTAGAAAATGTTTTTTTTTTAAAAATACATCTTCTCAAGTGAAGGAAAGTAATAAGTTTTTACTTTAGAGGAAGATAGTGAAATTCAAAATTACTTAAGGACTTCTCTAGATATAGTAATCCTCACATAAAAAATGAAGAAGAAAAAAAATAATAAAAAATAATAATAATAATGGATCAAAAAGATCCTGAAAAAAAAAAAGTGAGGAGAAGCTTGAGACGAAGTCCTAATCAAAAATTGGTTTCACTTGAGCCTTTCTCGAGTAAAGAATATAGAACAATCCTAAGCTTGTTTTTTATACTTATATTAGTAAAAATTATTTTTAAGAGAGTTCTTAAGTCTAGAAAGTAAAGTTCATAGGATCCAAAGTTTGAAAAATCTGCATTAATTTCTGAACTAGATAGGAAAATAAATTTCCAAACTTGATGATAAATATTTTAGACTCTGGGCTAGTGTGATTCACTAGAAGTTCTTATAATTTGAACTGTCATAATCTTAGAATAAAATTTTAACAATTCTAAGTGATGGCTCCTTAACTCTAGTATACATAAATTATTTTAAAAATATAGTATTACTTGAGGACAAGTAATGTTTAAGTTTGGGGGATTTTGATACGCCTAAAAATGTATTATTTTTCATGTTATATTTTATGATGATATTGAACTTTAAATGTATTTTTTCTTGTGTTTTTGGTTGTAGGTACATCAAATCGAAGAATTTGAAGTGATTGGAGCAAAAGGAACAATAATGGACTAAAATGGAGCAAACCGGAGCAAATCGGGTCGAACCGGGGCACACCAGAGCCAAAGGGACCTAAAACAGACACTTAAGTGTCTGTGACCAATGCTTAAACTCCCAAAATGGCACTTAGGTGCCACCAGATAGAGAGGGGGGTGCTTAAGGTCCAAAAAATGACGCTTAGGCACTGGTGACGGTGCTCAACATATCTTCTAGAATATACATCGGATTTAGACGATTTTTAAAGCGGTGTTTTGTGCATATCTTAGGGAATTCATTGGAAATGTGAAAATAGACTTTCTAAAATAATTTAGGGCTATTATATGGAGTTCTGAAGAGGCACTTCAGGCACCATTTAGAAGATTCATTGAATCTGGACAATTTTGAAGAGACACTTAAGCATCTCTTGGGAAATTATAAAAAAAAGCTTAGAAATGTTTTTAAAACAACTCTTAAACTCTTGAATTAATTGAAAGAGGAGAAGAATACTTGGAGAAGAAGAGAAGAAGTCTTGGGTGTGAGCCCCAAGCGGGGCGACAAGGTGAGAGAGAAAGAGAGAGAGTGAGAGATTTCTTCTTTTCTTTTCACTTTGTTCTTGGAGAGGATTGTAAGGATATTGCTTTTTCTATACAAGGAGAGTTTGATTTCTATAAGAGATAAATATTTTCATTGTCTTTTGATTTGAATTTAGTACTTTGTTTGTATGTTTTCAAAGTCGTGTTCAATGAAAAGTTCTTGTTGTTTCTTCATGTGTAGTGAGTAGTTTTCGTTACTCTTCCCTCTTGTAATGAATTAGTATGCATGTGTAGGTTATAGAATCAAGTAGAGTGAGAATATATTGTGATGATTTTACTTTGTTCTTTATTTACATATAAACTTGTTCAACTAGCATGTTAAAATCTGTTGTGAGAACATGTAAGATCCGGGATGGTATTGTCTTAATCAACTGTGGTAGAATCACATGAGATTGTATGGATGAGAATATAGTCCATAGAGTTAAGTGCAAATAAATAGGGAAATAATCTTTAAAGGGTGTAGAATTAGAGGACTTTAGAGTGACAGACTAAAGTCCCTAATTTGGTTTATTATTTTAGGTTTTGATGCGAGATGTTAGCCTCTACGTGGATGGATAAGAGGGAACTCTAGAGTGAGAGCTAGTATCTTCCTTGCCTAGCCCGTCTTCAAAACTATTCAAACTTTATATTAATCAATGTTCATTATAACATCTCTAGTAAGGGTAAAAAATATAATTGCTCTTATTTGTCACAATCTCTCTCACTACATGTTTTACTTTTACACATGTCACTACTTTCATTGCATGAGGAAGAGTACTTTTAATATATTAAAAACCCCACTTTTTTATTTTCACTAAGTATTTTAATTTAGAAGTAAAAGCATTATTATAGTGATGATTGTAGGATAAATTAAAAACCAAACTTTTATCGACCTTCAAAGCTATGGCGTGTTATTCTAAACTGGGATTTCTCTTGAAAATCATCATGATTAACCTCGATCTCCGTGGGATCGATATTCAGGGCTTAATCAGAAAGCCCTATATTACTTGATAATGATATGTATACTTGCGTAGAATCCCTAAAAATATAATTGAAATCTTACTTTGCTTGGGATCAAGTTTTTGTTGTCATTACCGGGGATTAAAATCTTCAATTCATGGTGTCAAATTCTTAAATTCTACATATAAGAAAAAGAATATCGGGATCACGCTATAGATGACTTTTTGCGGACTAAGGTGGTTCGAGATGAATTTTGTGTGAATTTAAAAAGGGACTCTTGTTCTAAACACCCTTTGAAGTGATTCAATATATCTAGACACTTTAGAAGATTCTTTTATGAAGGAATATGTCTATTGGATCAATGGACATGTCTTTTGAATTTAAAAGAGTTGACTTTTGGATAAAATTTTAGAGGGAATTTTGAATTCTTTTTGGAGCGAGGCAGCTATTTATAGAAGAGATGGAAGTCTAGGGCTTGAAGGGGAATTAGTGTGGCGTGTAAAGGGGGGCGAAAAGAGAGATAGAGAGAGAGAGAGACAAATCAAGGGCTTGGAGATTTTTTTCAAGTACTGTAAGAGGATAGGGAAGGTTAGAGATTTCTTCTTCATTATACTTCTAAGAGATAATTGAGAGTGTTTTTAAAGAGAGAAAGGCTTGAAGAGAACTTCTAGGGATTTACTTGGGAAGAATTGTGAGATAAGTTGTGTCTTTTATTTCTTTTATTTTGTAAAATTATTTTTATATATGAAATCCATGTTTTATCATATCCTTCTCATGAATTCTGATTAGTTTTCTTTATCCTTCTCCCTACTGTAAGATATCGTTTTGTGAAGAAGTGGTTTCATTTTATATGATTTTAAATGTCGATAATTTATGATCATTTGAACTCTGATATTCATTTACTTTTTGATATGGCCAATTGAAATGTTAAAATGTGTTGAGAAACATATGTTCCGAAAGGGATGATTTCTACAACATGGGGAGAATCACATGTAATTTCATGGGAGAGTATGTCATCCATGGAGTTGGATGCAAATAAATAAGAAAATATACTTTGTCGGATGCAAAATTAGAGATTTTAAAGTGATAGATTAAAATCCCCAATTTAGTCCAGTTGAATGGAAACTGATGCGAGATTGTTAGCCCTCAGGTGAGGGAGTAGTGAGAGCTCTGGAGTGGCAGTCGGTATCCTCCCAGCCTAACCATGAATTAGGGACCAAGCACTGGATTAGTCAATGTTCTTTATGCACTCGGAAGAGGGTAAAGAATAGGATTGATCTTATTTGGCATAAAACAATTTTTATATATATTTTTAAATGATTTTAATTTATTCACAATTTATATACTCATTGTAAAGGGGATGGATGTTTTCTTAAATTTGAACTTTTAGTCAGAAAACCTTTGTTAGTTTTCATAAGTTTACTTTTAAAAGATTAGAATTTAGTTTAGTTAATTTTGTCTTTCAACTGCATTTTAATTATCATTCCCTCTAGTATTTAATATTAAAATTTCACACTTTACTTTTTGTAGTTTTAAAAAATTGTAGTATACATCATAATCTTAAGAATTTACTTATAGGAATTTCCAACTTTCTCGTGGGATTAATATCTAGGACTCCATTAGAGCATTTTATTACTTAAGTGATATGTATACTTACGCTATTTTTATAGGGGATTTGACAATTTAAAGATTTTTGAAAAATAAAATTATTTTCACTAAAGTTATTTTGTTGGGATTAATTTGTATATTTGCTATTGTATCTGTCATGTGTATTTTATAATATTGAAAAAATATTTGTAAAATTAACACACTAAATCCACCTGCATCAATGCATCAGGGGGTAGTTCCCCTATCTCAGAGGAGTCCCAATGGAGAAAAGGAAAGAAACTTATAGATAGTGAGGGTTCATCTATTGGTGGCTCCATTCCTCTAGACATACAGAGTGTAGCTCTCCTATTTTAGGGGAGTCCCAATGGAGGAAGGGAAAGGAACTTGCAGATGGCTAAGGCTTGCCTTTTGTTTATCTTCACAAGGATGGTGATGAATGAGTTTTAATGCAGGAACATGGGTCTAATGCCTTTGCTTCAAGGAACTTATTCCTTGCACTCATTAACTTGTTATGGGATTGGTTCCAACCCAGCTCTAGAGTGGAGTCTCATACATCAGAGCTCATGGAGACATTATGGTTTGAGAGTTTTAAGGAGAAATTTGACTGTTTGAGCCCCTTGGATCGGAGTCTACTAGATGACATATATCAACTGTTAAGGGAGTCGTCCCATTATCTGTCTAACCTGTATTTTGACTCCGCAATCGAATTCACGTGATTGAGGAAGAAAACAAAACTCACAAATGGTCACCTGAAGAAGACCTTGTGGGGAGCGGAGTTTGAAGCTTTCTCGAAGAAGAGGTTTGGGCCTATAAATGCTCTTGATTTTGTTAAGGGAAAATGACAAACTATTTGCGAAGGTCATTTCATCATTTACAGCTCTAGAGCTTATGGAAGAGTGAGCAAAACAATTTCAACTTGGCTTAAAGTTCATTATCAACTAGTTCATTTAATTGTGGATAGCTGAATCGAAGTATGGAAATCTGGTTAAGTTTTCTAAGATGCTATCAGTTTTAACTTTATTGACTAAGACGCTTGTCAGAGGTTGAGTTGAGTCAATGGAGGATGGTGGTTCCTTTACTTCTCTTCCCTGAGACTTTCATGGTAGTGATTCTTTGACTTATTCTTCTTGAGACTTTTGTGGAAAAGAACTTATTTTCTGTTTCTATTTTGTTATTTAAGTGGGGACAGTCTTACTAAATTAAATGGAAATGTATAATTTTTTTCTTGGCTTTGAGGTCTGCGACCCCTTTATGCTCTGTTGTCTTAATTGCTATTGCTATGGTTACTAATTTTCAGTGCTTTCCACCCTTACTTGTAATGCCTTTTTGTTACCTATTGGACTATTTAGATTACTCACCCAAGAGGAGAATCTTTTGATTGCTTACTCCGTAGGGGAGTCTTCAGATTGCTCACCCCGGAGAGGAGTCTTTATTTTGCTCACCCCAAATAAAAGCTTTAGATTGCTTACCCTAGAGCGGAGCCCTTAGACTGATCGCTTTAAAGGGGAGTCTACAGGTTGCGTGCCCCAGAGAGGAATATTTAGGTTGCTAACCCCAGTGGGGAGTCTGTAGGTTGTTTGCCTTGGAATGGAGTCTTTAGGTTGCTCTCCCCGGAAGAGAGTCTCTAGATTGCTTGCCCAAAGGGGAGCCTTTAGACTGCTCGCCCTGAAGAGGTGCTTTAGGTTGCTCGTCCTGAAGTGGAGTCTTTAGATTGCTCGTCTGGGAAGGGAGTCTTTAGATTGCTTGACTCGGAGGGGAGTCGTTAGATTATAAGTTGTCCGAGGGAGGTTGTCTTGTCCCCATTCAAATTGTTTGACTCGAGATTTTTGCATCTGGTGACATTTCAAACTATGGGTCTCTTGACTTTGTGGGGTCAAATTTTTTAGGCCTCTTTATGACATGTCAGCCTTAGTGATTGCATTATCATGTCATGGTGGGTATCTTTGCAGGCTTTTGTTTGGAGGTCACTATTGGGTCTGCAGCCCTTTCATCCAATAAAGACGGGGCTCGAGGGATTGCACACATTTTTGAGATATGTTAGCGGATTTGTATAGAATGTGAAGGTTATGAAAATCTTGTTGAGTCAAAAGTTGGTGCGACCTTCTAAGGGCAGGAATGATGGGTCTCACCTTTGTCATGTTTTGATTTTTTTTTCTTTGAGTATAGTACCGAAAGAGGGGGTTTTCTTCGAGTCGGGTGTCAAATGTGACCCCTAACTGGGTGTGATACCGAATTTTCACCCAACACAATGGGTTTAGTGACTCTCCAAGAAAGTGTTGTATGGTCTTCACGTCTCTAAAGAATGCAATACATTTGTTTGGTTGTTGCTGTTAAGAGGGTTTCAACTTATTCCCTTTCGTGGCAGAGGGGTTGGATTCATAGCCTTCTGGTTAGTATATCCTTGTGTCTCCACTCTTCCTCACCACCAGGAATTGCAGGGAAGAATATGAAGAGTGTTGGGGGTGATTTGGTAGCATTCTGGCTAAAAATCATTTCAGTGAGTGGATGGGGTGCTCTTTGGGAGCAGTAACAATACGTTACCACGGGGCATCATATCCATTGGTCTGTTGTTGCCTGATGACCCCTCATGTTTGAGTTTATCGGGCAGTAGCACTCTTCTGTGTTACCTCCACAACTTTTACTTGTCCTTGTAAAGAGAATGCGGGAAGAAGGGGGGCGAGGAAAATGAGCGCTCTCTAATGAGAGCGATGAGGAGCAATCGAGGGAGAGCTACATTACAGAGCATTTGGTTCCTTCAGGGGTTTGTCTATTAAAAATTTGTAACAGGTG
The DNA here is from genome assembly GCA_002079205.1 of Phalaenopsis hybrid cultivar. Taxonomy (NCBI): domain Eukaryota; kingdom Viridiplantae; phylum Streptophyta; class Magnoliopsida; order Asparagales; family Orchidaceae; genus Phalaenopsis; species Phalaenopsis hybrid cultivar. The sequence goes on along the minus strand of JXCR01086114.1, from coordinate 8,812 downwards.
TAGCTTGTATTTTGATGTTATCTGAATATTTTGTATCTTTTGTTTGAGATGAATAAAATGCCTGTTTTTATTAAGTTGTATTTGCTTCTTCCGCTTGTTGTCATTCATTTTGTAGGGTTGTTTGTTGAGCCCAAAATGTCAACAATCTCACCCAAGGAATAGAGCACATGTAATATAATGATGAATGAACAATAAAAGTGAGTCCCTGTCTCTCTTTTTCCTTCATAAAGAGTCTCTTATTTATTGGTATAGGAGCGACATTAAGTACATAATTACTTTTATGCTCATTGGCTCACCCTTGTTCGTTTGCCTCTGATGGGTCAAATCATGGGAGGGTAATATGAGGGCTTTACGGTCGACCTTATTTATGAATTCCTCAAAACCTTGATTTGCCCCCCTCGCCCGATTGGTAATAGATAGTCCATCATTTGGCTTCAATGTCAGTTGATTCGCTATTTGGTTAAACAACTCAATGAGATTATGTACAGATTTTATGACTCGAGCATTGATTTGCTGAATAATTAATTCGTTGACCGATCTTGACTCGCTTTTGCTAGGGACCCACCTTACTTATTTTGTTGCTTCTTACCCCTTACTAGGGGTGTAAACAAACCGAACACGAACGAACAGTGCTCGTGTTTGTGTTCGGTTTGTTTGAAATATAGTTTGTTTGAAATAGGCTAATGTTCGAAATTATTCGTGAAGGGTATGTTCGTGTTCGGTTCGAATTGTTCACAATTAGTTCGAATTGTTCGAATCGTTCGAATTCGTAATGTTAGAAATGTTCGAAATGTTTGAATTATTTCAAAATTTTCAAAATTGTATATATTTTTTGAATTATTAAATAGACAATAATTTAAATATTAATTCTCATATCTTTTAAAAATTGAAATACATCGATTTATCTTTTAAAAATTGAAATACATCTTCATAAAATATATAAGAATTAATAATTAATTCTCAAACTACCAAAAAAATAAATAACAAACTTCAATAAAATTATTTCATCATTAATCATTACATCCAATTATTTAAGAAAAAAATATCTGACATAAAATGATAAGAAAAGAAAACTTTACAACTTAACAAGTCTAATTTACAAGTACGAACAACATTAAGCACAAACAAGAGTGCAATGATACAAAGTCTAAAAAATCATGCATGTTGCTAACTTTACTGTGTAAATTTTGATATGGTACATTAAAATATATAAAATTTCTCAATGTGTGGCTTCCTCCAATGTTAACCACAATCAAGGGCTTTGGCAAAGGTGCTAACTCGTCATGCCATGCAGAAGCAGCAATTCGTAGTGCAGCAGAATCAGCAGTGTGCTATGCACCCAATGTAAGAACCTTTAAGCAAAATAACATATAATAAGAGGTTTAGAATGACAGATTAACTAAATGATAACAAATTGGGAAATTTACATAAATAGCACACAATTCTTATGTATTTACATATCTCAGCACACAATTCTTATGTATTTACATATCTCACACCTAAACTTCCATAATTACATGCACTGTCTTTTGTTGCTTTAAACATTTGCATGAAAAGGTGTATTTCACTTTTTAAAAGTGGTAAGTGTTATTTTTTATGTGATATTAAACATTTGAATGCTATGTGTGCGAATAAGAAAGTTCAGGTGCGAGATATGTCAAGACATAAGAATTGTCTACATATGTAAATGCCCCTTACAAATTTCAAATAGATGATTGTGTTCAGGTGGAAGGACGAAAACAAACCACATTCTGGCCAGGAGTTTTACGGGGATTTATCCACCACAGAAATAATCGAGGAATCTCTTGCTGGCCTCGAGGGGGTCAGAGCATGATAATCATGTTGAGGGGCTACTACCAAGTCGAACCTATCCATATCCTCGAGGGGTCAGAGAATGATTGTGTTAAAAATTCAGACTAAATTAAAACGTTGCATTAAAAATCCTTATACCATAATTAAGAAAACATTTTTGGGGGGCCAAACGTTTAATTGAAGCAGCTATAGAGATAGTATCCCATCCAGAATCAAATCATCTATAACATGAACATCATGAATTAAATTAAATTAAAGCAAGATTATGAAATAATTCGGTCGCTAAATTGAAAAAAAAAAAGAGATTATATATGCTTTGCAGAAAGGCAAGTGTTGAAATGTCAAACATATCATCCAAGCTTTCACCAAAGGTTGATAAATAGGCTTAATGGTGCCTGTAGAGTTATCAACAAGCAATCCTGAAGGAACTTCAACCTATGAAAAAGAAATTTTAATGGGTGAGGGCATGCCTAACAAGAAGAATAATAATCATTTAATTGGTGAGGGCATGCCAGAAAAATAGCTTCTTATATGGAACAAAATAAAAAGGAGAATTCCCAAACTTCCAGATCAAAATAGAGCTGCTCAAAGTATCCCCATCAAGATAATTATGTAAGGCAGTAGTAACCTTGGCAAGACTAAATAAGAATAACATAAAGTTTCCCATATTGAAACAAGAGTAAAGAGATAATAATATAAGTATTAAAGTGAAAAAGAGGATAAATTATAATCTTGGCACATTAAAGAGGATAATTAAATACTTCTCTGTCAAAATTCAGTAAGCATAATCTCTTTCCTGCACCACCATATCCCTGTTCACATCATAAAACCCCTACATCATAAAACAGCTTTCATATGTAAATTAGAGTGGGAAGCTACAAGTAAACAGCTTTCATAAACATAATCCCTTTCTTGGAAAGTAAACACTGAGCTACAAGTATACAACCAGCTAGAAAGTCCAGCCCAACAGAAACCAGAGAAGGGGAGAGAGGGAAGCAGCCCTCTCACCATTTTTGGGAGTTGCTGCACCTATCCCAAGCCCCTAAATTTAAATGCAGTGGATTAAATGGAGAAGAATTTCATTGTAAACGACCACTGCACATAAAGAAAGCCCAATAAAATAGTATATATAAGTTCACAGCCAGCACTTCAAGCTGAAGCCCAACCGGCAACCATTCAACCATACAACCAGCTAGAAAGTCCAACCCAGCCGAAACCAATGAGGGGAGAGAGGGAAGCAGCCCTCTCACCATTTTTGGGAGTTGTTGCACCTCTCCCAATCGAGCTAAGCCTCTAAATTTCAATACATTGGAAAAAATGGAGAAGAATTTCATTGCAACCGACCACTGCCCATACAGAAAACCCAATAAAATAATATATATAAGTTGACAGCCAACACTCTAAACTGCAGCAAAATGTAGTTCAAGCTGCAGTAAAATATTCAATCATCAAGAAGCAACAAAGTCAATTGTAACCGAAACTAGGGACTCAGGAAGGAGAGAGTGGGAAATAGCCCTCTCATCATTGTTGGGAGTTACTGCACCTCTCCCAACTTCCAAGCCCCTAAAAATTATACTACAACTTTTTTATGCATTAATAGAAAATAAGCCAAACATCATAAAATTATCACAGTTAGTCAAATTCCTCATGCCAAACTTCCAACTAAATTAGAAAAAAAAAACCAGCAAAACATCTTTTTAGCCTGACAACAATGTTCTTCAATGACTTCATTTGCCATTATTCTCTGCAATTGATTAAATAGTAGGTAATGGAATTATGCTCAATATTACTACAACTTTAAAACAAGCAACAAGTAGCCAAAAAGCTTTTAGCAAAGCCAATGAAGTTCATATCATAATTGAAATCTAAAAAATCGTCTTTCATCAAAAAAGCTTTCAACAAAGCCAATGAAGCAGAAATGGAATTATGCTTCGATTACGAAGGCTAACATTGGCTTCATATTTTTGGAAATTGAATATTTAGTTTTTCCTCATCAAGGATGTCTTGCTGAAAAAGAAAAAAATAAAAATAAAAATTAATATCAACTATTGCGAATAAATAAAATACACTGGAATCGATTGATTACCGTTAATGTCTTTGCATTTTGTTGAGTAGATCGAATCCAACTAGAAGCAAAAATTAATGCATTAACAGTTTTAGTGGATAAACTACTTCTACAGTCATCCAATACCCTACCGCCTGCACTAAAAGCTAATTCTGAGGCAACCGTTGTTATAGGTATTGATAGAATATCTCGAACAATAATTGAAAGTTGGGGATACTTCAATGTATTCATCTTCCACCAATCAAGCACATCAAAATTTTCATTAGAACCCACGAATAATCCCTCTTCAAGGTATACTTACAAATCAAGTTTCGATGGTTCCACAGAACCGGAAGCTATAATAAAATCTTGAAACCCGAACATTGCGTCAAAATGACTTGAGGAACTAGCAGGATCAATTGCAGATGAAGATTCCTCATTAGAAACATTGCAATCAACAACATAATCTGCATATAATTCCCACAAGGCATCTTGAACTGTTTTAATATTTTGCTTAACCTCATCATGTGTGTATATCTTCGGGAATGTGTAACTAATAAATTTTAGTTTTAGTCTAGGATCCAAAATTGCTGCAATAGACATAAGAAGATTACATTTCCCCCAATATTTATTGAATTTGATTTGCATACTCGTAGTCATATTCCTCATGCAATCATTTTCTGAGAATGACTCCTCCATCAAAATCCTCTTAACATGCAAAACTGCAGGTAAAAATATATTGGAAGTAAGATATAAAGTGTCAGATAGCATCTTCGTAACATTATTGAAAACTGAAAGAAATTTTCTTGTTTTTTCATATTTAACCCATTCTGAATCAACATGCAACCATTTGTAGTTACCATCTCAAATTGCGTAGTGATTAAAAACATTGTGGTAAATGAATGCGGACTCCAACATATTGAAGTTGAGTTCCATCTAGTGGAAACATCAATGGACAGTGACCTTGTAGTTACAACTCCAAATTGCTTTGCCACTTCCACAAATTTATGCAATCTTGCAGAGGATTTTTTCAAATACTTAACAGATTATCTAATATTGTGGATGATTTCATGAACCTCTTTTAGCCCATCTTCGACCATTATGTTGATGATATCTGCACAACATTTGACATGAAAAGAAAATCCACAAAAGTTCAGTTTTCCGCGTGATTGAAACTTTACTTTTAAAGAAGTAGCAGCCACGTCATTATTACTTGCATTGTCTAAAGTAATTGTAGATATTTTATCCTGAAGATTCCACTCCAACAAGCACTCACAAATAGCATCACAAATGTAAGTGTCGGTATATGGAGGCTCTAATTCAATAAAGTTAATAATAATCTTCCTTATCTTCCATGTTTCATCAATGTAATGGGCAGTCAAACACATATATCCGATAGTCTGATTTGAAGTCCAACAATCAGCAATTAATGAAACCCTGTGAATATCTTTAAGGCGAAATTTAAGCTTATCTTTCTCGCACTCATAAACGTTCATGCAATCATTTTTTATTGTGTTTCTTGAAACACTTTGAAAGCTAGGATTCAACATTTTTAATAATATATTGAACCAAGTATGTTCAACCATCATGAATGGGTACTCATGCATAATTATCATTTTTGCAATCACCTCTCTTATAAGTTGTTGATCATAATTTTTAGGATCATAGAAAATAGGAATCTCTAATTCACCCTGAACTTCAGGAGGCAAGAAGTTGAGTAACTTTTGTCTCTTGTCCGATAAGTCAACTTGTTGTTGACTCTTTGCTTTTATCTTAGCACATTCCTTAACATGCATAAAAGCTGCGAGGTTGTACCTGACTTTGGTTTGACGATTTTCACCCCACAAAAAATGCATTGAACATATGATACGTCAACCCCCTTTGAATTTGATTTAATACCTATAAAATACTCCCAGACAGCTGATTTTCTCTTCCTGTCTTTCGTACCTTGTATTTCAGTACTAGTGCTTTCAATAGTCTGTTCAATAGGTTGAGAACTATCAATTCCTTCTTATGTTGCAAGTGGCAGTTGTTCGTCATTTGAGACATGTTGACAATGTTCAACATTTGACATTATAAATATCTATACAAAAAATATAATATCCAATGGTGTGTAATATACAAAAAACACTGAATGGTGTAAACAAGCACTAAATATTTAATGTCTCGAAAACAACACTTTAAAGGCTCCAAAACATATGATTCACTCTATTCACTAACAACTTGTTAATAGAAAATTTCCAAACAGCAAGTATAACAAGACAACAAAACAACTTAAAGGCTCCAAACAGCAAGTATAAGTACCCTAAAAAAGCACTAAAACGATGATTTTAATGTCTCCCAAACAGTGCTCAAAACAGCCCTAAAGTGATGGTTTTAATCTGTAAAACAGTGCACAAAACAACCCTAAAATGATGCTTTTAGGGTCGCAAAAATAATGCTCAGAACAACCCTAAAACAATGTTTTAAATGTCTCTAAAAAAGTGCTCAAAACAGCCCTAAAATGATGTTTTTAATTTATGTAAAACAATGCACAAAATAACCTTAAAATGTCTCCAAAATAGTGCTCAAAACAGCCCATATGTAGACAAAATAACCATTGTAAGGTTACATGTATGTAAATATATTAATAATATATCACATAGTTGTTAACCCATTTATGCAATGTCACAAATTACTTTTCAAGTCAATTTATGCTTCATTTCTTACGAGTGAACATGTCTGCTCAAATAAATATCATCTATTCACTAACAACTAGTTAATAGCATGTTTCCAAACAACAAGTATAACAAGCCAAAAAAATACTTTAAAGGCTCCCAATAGCAAGTATAACCACCCCAAAATAGCCCTAAAACAATGTTTTTAATGTCTCCAAAACAATGCTCAAAATAGCCTAAAATGATGTTTTTAACATCTGTAAAACAGTGGACAAAATAGCCCTGAAATGATGCTTTTAGTGTCTCAAAAATAGTGCTCAAAACAACCCTAAAATAATGTTTTAAATGTCTCCAAAACATGTGCTCAAAACAACACCAAGTTGTTATGTATGTACATATAAAAGTTTAGGTGTGAGATATGTAAATACATAAAATTGTGAGCAACATATGTAAATTCCTGTTAAAAATAATTTATCCATATACTACGCATTATGAGTTAATGATTCTAGGGTACCACTTAAACCATTGAAAACATCCTCATCAACATAAATTGAAAGACAATGACAGAATAATGCTTACTTTGTCAGATCCAATAGATGTATCATAGAAAATATTCCAAAGCTCCAAGGAGAAAAAAAGCAAGAGGGAGACAAACACATCAAATTTCCCAACATAGCACAAGGAAAATGTCCAAAAACAAACAAAATGAAATAAAATAGTAAACACAGATAAAGATAAAAAGAAATTCTTTATGTCAGCAATGAACGTAGGTTTTAAGACATGATCTAGGTAAGTATTAACAATTCAGAAACATAACATTACTGGACAAAGCATTATAAAACATTTAGAGATAAATTTTTTGATACTTTGGACCAAATAAAACTATGGAGCATAGCAAAAGAAGTCGCAAAGCGTACAATGAAGAATTATTTGTGAGTAACATACTGTAGAAACTACAAATGAGTTAAAAAAAATCTAGGGAAATTTACATACCTAGCACATAGTTCTTATGTATTTACATTTTTCCCAACTAAAATTTCAAATTTACATAGTACATTGGTTCTTCAAACCTATGCATGAAAAAGATGTATTCACTTTATAAAAGTGATAATAGTCCTACATTGTCATATTACATATTTAAGTGATGTGAGTAAATAGAAAAGTCTGTATGAGATATGTAAATAAATAAGAATTGTGCGCTACGTATGTAAATGACCCAAAAATATAATGAGAAAGGAATAAGACGGCCAAGATAAGCAGCAAGAAAAAGAAGGGGTGATGCAGAATAAAATGGTTTATAGTCTGGTAAAGCCTTAAACAAATGTTAAGAAAGCATAAGACTACAAAGTGACTAGGAAATTAAGCTGAATTGACTCATGTTCTTACTGGACTCACCTAAAATCAGGCCCAACTAGCAGTATGATCAATATCCATCTCACTAAACTAACCAGTCCAAACCTGTGACTATTTTATTGAATAGGAATCATTCATGTTGCCCAAGCAGCAAAATAGGCATTATTAGCTATATTCTTGAAACAAAAACAACATAATAATAATCTGACATACGTTTTATGCAAAAAATAATAATAATACAAAAATTAACTCATAAGAGCCCTACATGGCCTCATACAGAAATTTCAGAAACTTCAAAACCTAGGTTTCACTCAAAAAATTTTAATTAACCTAAAAAATTTTCTGAAAATTTAAGCTAAGAGGCAAACCTGATTACCTGAAGATAAATATGAAATATTACAGGAAACCAAGCAAGAATATCGAACAACCAAGCAAGAATATCGAGCAACCGAAGTAACGAACACCGAAACAAGAATACCGGGTCGATCCAACTCCGACTCACCGAGGAAAAATACATTTTATCAAAGAAAAATAGAAGTAGAGATTAGAGAACAAACACAAAAAATCAACCTTAAGCTCTCACCAAGACAAAGATTTTCGCTATTTTGAGAAAAACTCTCACCGAGAGAAGCTTTTCGCGATTTTGATAGAAGAAGGATGGTTCTCGCAGTCAAGCTTTTCACAATCTTGAGAGGAGCAGCCGAAACTAGAGGAGAAAGATCGGACTGCGGTCTCGTGCTTTAGAGAGGAGAGAGCGGCGTGATTTAGAGAGGAGAGAGCACTCAGAGCGGAGAGAGGGGAAAAAACAAACGGGTTAGGGCTTCCGCTCGGTGGTAGGGTTATAAGGATTTTTTCATTTCTTTTGTAATATTATAATATAAAATTAATAATATAATATATTATAATAGTTATATACCTTATATTATATAAATATATAATATCTATA
>JXCR01086113.1:125521-143250 GCA_002079205.1 Phalaenopsis hybrid cultivar | reverse complement strand
CCCGAGCAAAATCGACGTTCCGGACGCGTTGGCGCAGTCCGTTTCGTCATCCGGGGTCGCTCTGACGATGTCGTCGACAATCGGGTCAAAACGCGTCAAAATTCAAATTTCACAAAATATTGACCCGCGATCGATCGTACCAAAAGGTTTACTCGAGCATTCGACAAGTAAAAGCGGAGGCAATGTGAATTGCGGCGATCGGCTACGTCGACTCTCCGAATTGCGAAGCCGGTGCGCGTAGGAGTGCGATTTGTGCAGAAGGCCACCCTAAGGCTTGGAAAGGTCCTATAGGAATCCATTTTGGGTTTCCTCAGGTCGGTTTCATCCTTCTAAGTGTTAGAAGTCGATACCGCACACGCGAAACTCCAAAAGAGGACGGAAAAAAGGTCGAACTAAAATGAGGCGGGCACCATTTCTATGGTGCTAAGATAGTCGCAGGAAGACCCCTAAGGTTAGATCCTAATTCCTACGAGAAATACTAGACCTCACGAAAATTGAGGTCAACAGTGTTATCCACAAGAAGGATATCATCAACGAAAAGCAGACACTAAGGTACATCTCCTGTAAATATCCAGTAAGAGCATCCATAACTAAAGCTAAAAGGTATGAGCTTAAAACTGATTCTTGATGTAATCTAATTGAAATAGGAAAATACTGGATCAATCATCTTTTATTCGAACACAAATAATAGTTCTAATATACATATCTTTACAGACTTGAATATAAGTCATATCAACACTTTTCTTCTCTAGAGCTCTCCAAAGGACTTCTTTTGGAACCTTATCGTAAGTTTTTTGTAAATGACTACAAACAACTTATGTTGGATATCACACTTGTAACTTTATGATGATGCCCCATTCAACACAAATGAACAAAATCCAGCGAAATGATCTAGTGAAAATTGTATTCTTTTCTGGGCATTTGCTAATGAGTTGTTGGAATGATAAGTACTCTGTTAGTGGAATAAACATTAATTCTTTGGCTTGAATGGAATATTTATTGAAATTCATGAAATCTTATGATTTCTTAAGCCTATTTTCACGGGCCTGATGAACTTTGTTATGATACTTGTTGGTTGCTGATTTGGAATTAGCTGCTTTCGAAGTTCAAAGGCCTGTTTATTGTTTAACATGGATCCTTCTTGTTCCTTTTGCTAATTTCTTGAACTAAACCTATTCATGACATGCTTAACTACTTGAAGTAAGCTTCCAAACTCGTCACAATTTTATATAAATTCCTCTAAATATGTGTTTTAAGTGGCATGTTTTTCTTGTTTAGCTTCTCACCATAATTTCACTTTTCCTTGCTATACATCCTTCTTTACTAATCCTCAATTTTTGTTTAATTACCAGGGTTATTGGATTTGTTTGCATGGTGCTTGTGCTTTGGTCTCCTGTGGTAATACCTTTGCTGCCATCACTACTACAAAGTTGGACAACACAATATCCAAATAGGATTGCTGAATTTACTTGCATTGTGGGTTTCTATATAGCTGCTATGATCCTTGTAACTTTGTGGGGAAAAAGAATACGAGGATATGACAATCCAATCGAACAATATGGGCTGGACCTGACTTCGGTACCTAGGGTATGGAATCTGTCTTTATACTTTATTGAATGAAGTTAATAAAATAAGGGTGTGACTAACTTGCAGCATTTTTGCATCATTATGGAGATTAAACTTTTGATGGCTGACGTAATTTACTAAAAAATTGTTTGCTTAACTTAAATTCATTAACACCGAACATTATATTGTTGCGGACATAAAAAACTAGAACTGAGCACTTATTTGTTAGATTTGGGTGTCGGGTATGAATTTTTGAATGCTTATTTATACTTGAGTGGAAGTATTTGAGTTTGTTACAAGAAACTAATTACCGACAAGTAACTTTTTACGTAGGGGCCGGGAATGGCATCTCCATATGCGAAACTCTCAATAGGTTGTCAATATACAAAACTCTTGTCCGATTTTGATGTTATGACACAGCTGGAAATGATACTAAATGATATTTAAAATGTAAACCATAAATAGGAAAAGCATAGGTGAATTAATTTTTAAACTTATTTATGTTAGAGATACCTACCAGACAGTTCTAGTATTTCTGTACAGATTAATAAAAAAGATATTTAAAGCCAATATATGGGTCCATTCATTTATGAAATATATGGTTGAGATCCTATTTGGAAGGTTCAGAAAATGTCTATTTAATCAGGCAAAATTCCCCATGTGAAACATGAATGTCATTGTGAATCAGGAGAAATAAACCACCTTTTAAGTTTACTTGGGGAGGAAAATTTAAAGATTGAACTAACCCAAAATGAATTTGAGTGACTCGTTAGGATGAATCTATCAACACCAAAATTGCATAATTTGGGCACTTTAGAAGCCATAAACAGGTCGAATTGGTTTGACGTGGCATTGCTCTGACTTCAAGTTATTCCCTTTGTTGGTTTTCTTGTACTTGAGAAAATTTTAGACTTTTAGGAATTGTAAAATGATAATTCTTTTTAGGCTGAAAATTTGCTGTTTTTGCTGAATTTAAGGTTGGGAACTTTCAGTTAGGCTAGTCCTTTAAGGATTTTGAGGAATTATTTATTTTGGGTTTGGTCATGTTAAACGTCGACCATCTGAGGATCCGATTAGGAGAGTAGATGTTTTAGATTCGACTTGTGTTAAGAAAGGCAGAGGTAGACCTAGGAAGACTTGGGCTTATTGTATTTATTAAAAATGATCTTAATTTACTAGAACTAAATGAAAATATGACACTAAATAGGATGCAATGGAGAAAAAGGATTCATGTAGCCGACCCCACGTAGTGGGATTAAGGCTTTGTTGTTGTTGTTGTTGTTGTTGTTGTTGCTGTAGTGAAATAAAAAAATCAACTTCTCTCTTGTTTGTGTTGATGGATGTGACATCTTCAAGTGCTTCTCAAGTTGTGACAATTACTTATGGGAATGAGTCTCTTTGTACTAGCATTAGTAATGAAACTCCCACATGGCGATCTTTGTACTTATACTACATAAAATGTTTAATGATTGGTTTACCTATGTGACTGAGATTTTGCCGAGCTTGATACATGTTGATTTTTTTTTTGTGGCGTGAATTTTAGTAGTTATTGAATTTCATATTTGCTCTTAATTTTCTAATATTAGTTCAGTTTTCTAACAAGTTTTACATTACATCATCACTTGGAATGAATAAAAATTGTTTTATGATCTGGCATAAAAAGAAGTTTAGTATGGTTTAAGATAATAGGTGGGAGCCACGATGCATGATTTTTTTGTATTTCATTATGTTGCTTATCTTAGTATTGTATTAATGAATCCACTATCGTAGGTTATACTACACCGAGAAATGATGACAAACCCGATCAAAATCTTATGGTTTTATAGTCTCAAGTTGTCATGATTTCTGATCTACTTAGAGGAGGCGGTCATCCCAAACCTGACATAAATATTTTTGTTAGTAACTATGAGTTGCTTCGTCTAATGGGATCTTATAGACATGGAGCGGATGTTTGTTTAAGGGAATAATTTCAAGCAGCCATTACTTGAAGCTTTGTTCCCAATTAGATATACCCTATAATTCATTATTCAAAAAGAAATAAAGTCATTGGAGAATATACAGATTATAATATTGACCATAATATAGTGGATCCTACTAATCAAATCACTGTCAGAAGCCTCTAGTTGTACAAGCTTCATTTGTGAAGCATGTTGGCCAAACTACCTAGAAGGAATGCTCAGGCCATGCTCTTTTCAGTATCAGATTATTTTAAGTTTGAATATAATAGTGTACTTAATACAGAATTAACTCATTGTGAGCTCTGGTTAATCTCACAGTTTTCATTCTGAGCAACTGTTGCTGCAGGTGTATGAAAATTGCTTTTAGCTGTTAGTATTAGAATTTTATTTAAAAATAATTTTACATATTTTTATAATTTTAAATTTTTTATTTTCTAGAATTGACCCTCCTGATTCAAATTTAATTTCAATAGTTGACCCATTTCAAGTAAGCTGCACACGATGATGTTTCGTTTGATGTCTACCTTTAACTTGACTTTGTTTGCACTTTGACCCGCATCACATAGTGACTCTAACATATGTTACCAACTTATTTAAAACACAGTGCAATTAACTTAAAATATATCCAGGTTACCCAGTGCAATGATCTTAAAATAAATCTGAGAGGCTTGTTTTCAGTTTCAAATATAGGTAGCAATCTAAATCCTAACGAGTACACCTTTCACTGGTCCAGCCTAGATTTTCTCTCCATTAAAACATTTAGATTGTGGTGGTTGTGAGTAATGCTTGTTCACCACTGGAAACAATACAAGCACTGTTATTCTGTTTTGATTTGGTCTTCTTCATGCAGGTGTTTGATTTTCTGAAGGGTTTGGTTGGAGGAATTATGATAGTCTCATCTATTCATTTAGTTAATGCATTACTTGGCTATGTTTCTTTCACTCCAATGACTGGACTATCTTCGTCCTCATCCCGTGCTGTCGTTTTGTTGAGAGCTTATGGGAATGGGCTGCTCCTCACGGTCCAAGGAATTGTGTCTGCAACTTGTATTTCTATTGTAGAAGAATTATTATTCAGGTCTTGGTTGGCCGAGGAGGTGGCTGCTGATCTGGGATATTATCCTGCTATAATGATTTCTGGGATCCTGTTTGCTCTAGTTCAAAGGTACCTCTAAGCATTTTGTTCGTTTTTTTTTTTTGTTCCACCCAATTCTTATATATTTACATATCTAAGACCATTTTTTTTACATTTATATCACCCAAATTTTCCATATTACAGAGAAAATGCTACCATTTTAACCNTTTGTTCGTTTTTTTTTTTTTTTGTTCCACCCAATTCTTATATATTTACATATCTAAGACCATTTTTTTTTTACATTTATATCACCCAAATCTTCTATATTACAGCGAAAATGCTACCAATTTAACTTTTAAAATGTGATATGCACCTTTAAAATTGAAGTTAGTATGTATGTCAAAATTGAAGTTTAGGTGTTAGATATGTAAATATATAGGAATTGAGAGTATGCATGTAAATCTTCCTTTTTCTTATTATACAACTAACTGCAAAGTTTTAGTTTTGTTCCATGCTTTGCCTGGCACCATCTTGTTATTGATTTAAATCAAATTCAATTTTCAGCCCTTCGCTTTCACCTGTTGATGATTCTCATACATCCCTTTTAAGTTGACTAAATAATGGAGGGTCAAAAAATGGAAAAAAAAAATATTAAAAGCATAAAACTCAATATAGAATACAATAAGTTAACACCGGTGAAATTGACTGGTCCATCCCTACAATCATATTGACAAGTTTTTAATATTTCTCTGTAACAGTTTTGATCAAATATCATCTTCCAAGCATATATTCAACTTCGGTTCTGTTATCACCAATCTTCAATATATCTATATATTCACTATTAGAATTCACAAATATAACCTTGCTATATCAAGAGAATGCAAACTATAATTTAAAGATCTTTAAACCTTCCATATGGATGGGTATCAGCTTTCACATTCATATAAATCTGATTTCAATATAAGCTTGAGCTACCTTCTTCAGTCATTCAAATTTGATTTGATTTCATCTTTACCAGTTAGTCGAATTTTTTATTTCATCATCAGAAATGATTCTACTCAACAAAAAAGCTAAATTTTCAAAAATTTGTAATCTTTGAGCAAGATTCTCATCAGTGCCTGTTTTAGTTTTATAAGCAATATTCATACATAAATACCACATAATTCTTATGTATTTATGTATCTAACATCTAAACATTCATATTTACAATGATGTCAGTAAAATCTTTAACATCACCTTAAAAAAATAACATCATCACTATCTTTTTTAAAGTAAATAACTTTTGATGCATATAGATTTATAAAATCAAGATGTTATAAATGTAAATATCAAATTTTAGATGTTCGATTCATAAATACATAATATTTGTACATTTCTCAAAACCTTTTTCTCTATCACCAAGTAGCATGAGAGTATCATAATCCATTCTATTAATCTCTTTGCAGATCGCTGCCTTCGATGCCAGGATTTCTGCTCATGTCGATATTCCTCTTTGGGGTGAAGCAACGAGCTCGCGGCAAACTTGCAGCCATCGTCGGCATCCGCACGGGTTTAATGGCCACCAATTTTGTAATACAGAACGCCGATTTGTTATCGTACCGGGCCAAAACCCCTCTTTGGTTTGCCAGCCCCCATCCATGGCATCCTTTTGACGGAGCTGTTGGACTAAGTTTGATTGCCATATTGGCCATCTTCTTCTTCCCAAAACCTTCTCAGAAGAATATGAATAGAACTATTTCAGACTAGCATACTTTCTGACATGCAATTTTACAGGGGAGTTTTTCTGTATAAATTGGGTTTTAGTCAATAAAATTTCGGTAGGTTCTTGTAGGTGAATATTTTGATGTAATCATGGGGTATGCGACAGCGAGCGTGTACAGCGTTTTTTTCATTAATTTTGGGGGGTCTTTTTTGTCAGAAAAATGTAATTATGTAATAATTTGGGAGATATGTGTAATGTGTTTATTATAATAGAGATTGTCATGCATGGCTTGAAATTGAATAGGTGTTTACTATGTAAATATGTGGCTCTGGCTTATCATCTTTTCAAACGGGCTTCTGCTCAGATTTTGGTCCCGGCTGGTGTTGCATGTCACAGCTTATTATTAAGGAAGATTTACAAACATACCAGTTAATTCTTATGTATTTACATATCTAACCGAATTCAAATTTTTTTTTTTACTTCTCTGCCATTTTTAACCATGAATGAAAAGGGGCATTTCATTTTTGTTCTCATTGAAGGAGTTATTTTTTATGTCATGTGACAATTCTAGGTCGCATTTTTTCTATTTCATTCATGCATGCATGCATGCATGCAATACATACATGCAACATACATGCATGCATGCAACATACATGCATGCANATATATTAATATACTATATTAGTAATATACTAATATAGATATTATATATTTATATAATGNATTCATGATACAATTATACAAAACATGTAATTTCAGATTAAGTTTAAATTTTGCAAGTAATAATATAAAACATAACAAAATAATTTATGAGTTTAACCATAAATTGAACTCAAACAAAAAAAAAAAACCAAAAAATTAAAGGTGTCATTTGATAACTTGTGAATTTCAAGATAAGTAGTTTATGCTAAAACGTTGACTTACATTTAGTGTAAAAATAAAATCAAGATTTCAAATAAACAGTCAAAACACAAGATCCAAATTTGTACCGCGGCGTTTTCAAAAACACCCTCGTACTTATAAGCAACCCCAAACGGACCCTAAATTGCGGAAAAATTTTGTGTACATAAAGCATATGCAGCGCTGCGGATGTTTTAGATGTTATTCATAGGATATAAGGGATTATACTCGCATTATACCCCTTTTAACCTTCTGTAACCTACAAATAAACTTCACGCTTTTATTTTCATATATTAAAAATTTATTTGTAGGTTAGAGTTAGGTTACAGTAGCTTACATGAAAATTACAAAGAAGTATAACACATAATCTCCAAAACGTACCGTGGTATTGCATAGGCAAGAAGTACGCAATTTTTTTCCTTAAATTGCAGGATACAATTCATCCAACGATTTAAAATCATTTCACAATTCAAAATCGCCGCCGCTTCTTANCATTAATTTTGGGGGGTCTTTTTTGTCAGAAAAATGTAATTATGTAATAATTTGGGAGATATGTGTAATGTGCTTATTATAATAGAGATTGTCATGCATGGCTTGAAATTGAATAAGTGTTTACTATGTAAATATGTGGCTCTGGCTTATCTTTTCAAACGTGCTTCTGCTCAGATTTTGGTCCCGGCTGGTGTTGCATGGCACAGCTTATTATTAAGGAAGATTTACAAACATACCAGTTAATTCTAATGTATTTACATATCTAACCGAATTCAATTTTTTTTTTTTACTTCTCTGCCATTTTTAACCATGAATGAAAAGGGACATTTCATTTTTGTTCTCATTGAAGGAGTGATTTTTTATGTCATGTGAAAATTCTAGGTGGCATTTTTTCTATTTCATTCATTCATGCATGCATGCATGCAACATACATACATGCAACATACATGCATGCATGCAACATGCATGCATGCAACATACATGCATGCAACATACATGCATGCATGCAACATTCATGCATGCATGCAACATACATACATATATTTTGCTATCTACATAATTTGTAAGAACGAAGCACAAACAAATTTAAATATTCATTCGTTCGTATTGGGTTCATTTTATCTCAAAATAAGTAAAGGATAATATTTAAAAAAAATAAATTTNATTTAAATATTCATTCGTTCGTATTGGGTTCATTTTATCTCAAAATAAGTAAAGGATAATATTTAAAAAAAAAAAATTTATTATATTTAAAAATATTAAATCTTTATTATTCATGATACAATTATACAAAACATGTAATTTCAGATTAAGTTTAAATTTTGCAAGTAATAATATAAAACAAAACAAAATAATTCATGCGTTTAACCATAAATTGAAGTCAAAAAAAAAAAAAAAACCAAAAAATTAAAGGTGTCATTAGATAGCTTGTGTGTTTCAGGATAAGTAGTTTATCCTAAAATATTACCCGCAGGTCGACCACAGGGATCGACTCGCAACTTACATTTAGTGCAAAAATGAAATCAAGATTTCGAATAAACAGACAAAACACACGATCAAAATGGTACTACGACGTTTTCAAAAACACCCCGTACTTATAAACAACCCCAAACAGGCCCTAAATTGCGGAAAAAAATTGTGTACGTAAAACGTATGCAGCACTGTGGATGTTTTAGAGGGTTCCGACTCGCAACTTACATTTATATAACCTACCTGTAACTTACAAATAAGCTTCGCGCTTTTATTTTCATATATTAAGAATTTATTTGTAGGTTGAGGTAGATTACAGAAGCTTACATAAAAATTACGAAGAGTATAAGACAGATATAACTCCCTTGTACCCCTGTATAATCTCCACGAGTGACTTATGGTGGTATTGCATACGCAAGAAGTAGGCAAAATTTTTCCTTAAATTGCAGCATACAATTCATCCAATGATTTAAAATCATTTCACAATTCAAAATCGCCGCCGCTTCTTCAAAATCTTCAAAATCAGAAAGCGAACAGAGTAATAAAAGAGNACGAACACGAACAGTGATTTCACGAACAATTTCAAACACGAGCTTATTTCAAACAAACTAAATTTTAAACGACCGAACACGAACACAAGCTCTGTTCGTTCGTGTTCGGTTCGTTTACACCCCTACCTGTAACATACAAATAAATTTTGCACTTCTATTTTCATATATTAAAAATTTATTTGTAGGTTAGAGATAGATTACAGAAGCTTGCATGAAAATTATAGAAGGGTAGAAGGGTATACCGCAGATATAACATGGTATACCCCTTCTATAATCTCCAAAACCTAAACGCAAGAAGTATGCAAATTTTTTCCTTAAATTGCAGCATACAATTCATCCAATAATTTAAAATCATTTCACAATTCTAATCGCCGCCGCTTCTTCAAAATCTTCAAAATCAGAAAGCGAACAGAGTAATAGCATCTAACATTAACAAAAGAAAAAAAAAATCTAAAAAAGCTCCATCATAGCAACCATAAACATCACTAACATCACTACAAAGCTACAAATCCCAACTCCTCCCTTCCTTTCAATCCACCACCACCGCCACCTTCTTCACCTCCGGCGGCGGCGGAAGCTTCTCCACCACCACCGTCAGCACACCATCCTCACACTTAGCCGTTATCCCCAAAGGATTTNCGGCGGCGGAAGCTTCTCCACCACCACCGTCAGCACACCATCCTCACACTTAGCCGTTATCCCCAAAGGATTTGAATCCTCCGGCAGCCGAAACTTCCTTGTAAACCTCAGCGGCGCCACCAACTTCCTCTCCAGCCTCAGATACTTACAACCTTCCTCCTCTCCTTCATCCCTCTTCCTCTTCGCATTGCTCCTTATAACCAATATCTTCTCATCTTCCAACGTCACCTTCACAGAATCCAAAGCAAGAAGATTCAATTAATGTCTAAAACCAGCCAAACATAATAATAAAAAACACAAATTCAATGAATTTATGAAATTTCAGCTTCATTCATACTAAATCCAGTAAAGAGGTGGATTTGCTGAATCCGAATTTACTGAATCCTACTAACTCCGGATTTTGTTTCAACTGCGACTCACCTGGATCTCTGATTTCTGGAGGCCAGGAACGTCTAGGAAAAAAGTGTAGCTCTTGGGGGTTTCGAGAATGTCAACCGGCACGCCGGCAATCCCCCTCTCCTCTCCGGCGCAGTTTCCGGCGGCGGAAACAGTGTCGCGGTCTTCATGGCCGCCGCCGCGAACTTGATGAAAGGATGCTATCCTCTCTAGGGCTTCCGGTATGTGGAACAAATGGCTGAGACTCGAGTCGAGGAGAAGCGAATCTGAGAGAAAGCTCATGGTTTTGGAGTAGAAATTAGGGTTTCGAGAAGCTAGGGTTTTGTTGGCGCCGTGAGGGAGAGTTATAAAAAGCTATGGAAAGTTCCAGAGAAGTCTACACGATCGGGAGAGATGGATTCGTGGAGTGTATGGAGAAGGATCTGGAAAAATCAGGAGACTGACTGGCTGTGGTTGTGTGCCGGGCTGGGTGACAGGGTGAGACCAGAAGTAGTGTTTTTGGTGAGATTTACATATATACCGTTCAATAATTCTATGTATTTGAATATTTAATGTAAAATTTTAATTTTTAATACATGACTTTCATTTAGTTCGAAAATTTTAGGTGATGTAAGTGTAAATAATAAAATTTATAGATTATATATGCAAATACATGGGCAATGAGTGTAATGCTATGTATCTAAGTGTCCGTTTGGGATAGCTTATTTTGGTGTGGCGGCGTTTTCTTAGTGTTTGGTTAGACGTTCGGCCCCGTGATTTAAAAATGACGAAAATCGCGTATTTTGTTTCCTTCTACAGATCGCACGCGGAGCTCCATGTGCATTCGGCGTTTGTTAGGGCTCTAATTCCTCTCGTGCCTCTGTGACTTGTGAGATCTCTCTCGCGCTCTCCCTCACTATCTCCTTTCCTGATCTCCTCCTTCGTAAACATTGATTCTTCTGGTGAGATCTATATGCCACTATGCTTTCTGGTTGGTTTTATGGCTCGATCTTCTCTGGTTGGTTTTATGTGACTCGATTCGATTGTCTTTACTTTTTTTGCAAGATTTGGTTTTCTTGAGGGTTTTCTTGAGGATGCCTTTGTTGGATTATTTGGGAATGCATTGATGAAAATTGATCTGAGGGTTTTCTTGAGGATTTTCTGCGTTTTTTTTTGGTATAATATCACAAGAATGACAGATGAGCAAATCCATTGAATGCATTGGATCTGTGTTTAGCTGCACCTGTTATATTGTTCTTCTCGTCCCTGTTTCTGTATGAAAACCTTAGTTCGAAATGTGGGAACTCAGCTAGTTCGAACTGTTGGAATGTACTTGAATGTTTCATTGTTATATTGTTCTTTACTGTTCGAACTGTTGGAATCGTTTAACTGTTGGAATGTGCTTCAATTCGTCCCTGTTATATTGTTCTTGCATGAATGCACTTCAATGTGTCCCTGTTATAATGTTAAAAATGTGGGAACTCAACTAGTTCAAACTTTTGGAATTGTTTAGCTGCACCTGTTATACTGTTCCTGATTGATTGCAATGTTGCTCAGTTATGGAGTTTAATGGCATTTGTTTGAATGTGCAAATATTGATCCACTCTTTAGTTAGATGATATATCATTGTTGATGGGTTTTAGGGGCTTCCTTTGATGCTGAGGCTAGAGAGGAGATGAAATGCTTATATGTTGTATTGATCTTTAGAGATTCAGTTATTATATTTTGGCATTTCCTATGAGCGGAGATACAATGCTCATATGAGAAGGTTTATGTCTTTAGAGATTTTTCGGCATTTCCTAATATTTTAGATAAAGAGATACAATGCTTATATTTTAAAGCTTCTTTGGCAGCTGCTTCTCGTGGAATTGGGTTCCACGACACATATGAGAAGGTTTATATCAAATTTGATGTGTATTGCTTTATTTTCACACCATTTGTATCAAATATAAGATGTGCATCGAGAACCATTGCTATGTATATGAACAACATAGCTATGTAACCTTGCAAAATTTCATAATAAAACATATTCGATGCCTTAGTTATTATTTTTATATTTTTCATAATAAAACATCTTTGACCGAACCACATAATTTCTTCGTGTTATTTTTTTTTATTTTTCTTTCGTGAGCAAATTTTTTATTTTTCTTCTGTGAGATTTACATATTACTTTAGTTGGATCTGTTGTGGATGTATGCTCATTTTGTGGATGTAGGTTTACTTTCTTAAAGATATTTGTGTTTCTTCTCTTGTTGGTGCATTTGGATAATTTTCCTATGCATGTTTAGTTACAAAATGAATTTCTTTACAAAATGTAATTCTTCATATAGTATCACAATGTCTAAGACAAATGAAGGTGGTCCCTCAGCGATGTGGGATAAGGAAGTTACAGTTATTTTCTGCAACATCTGCATCGCCGAGATTGAGATCGGGAATAGACCAACCATCTATTTCAACAAGTGAAAGTTGTGCTTGTCTTTATCCCTTTTTTTTATTTCGTCTGGTACTCACGAGAGTGTGAGAACTGTATGTCATCTTTTGGAACTGATCTGTGATGATTGTATGCTTCTGCACTATATGTTTATGTACTACCAAGAAGCTATTCTGAATAAGCTGCCCCAAACAGTTTTACCAGACAGAGGCAAAAATGTCGTTTATACCATCATAACCACCAATAAACTATTCTGAATAAACTGTCACAAACAACAAGCCAGATTATTCTGAATTCTGCAGATTATCATATTGTCAGAATAATCTGCTTATTAGCAGATTATAAATAATCAACAGCTGTCCCAAACAGACCTTAAATTTGTCAAAAGTACATATGTATACTCAAATATGCTCTTAAACTTGTGGGCATTCTCTGAAGGAAAAGAGAATATGGAAAGAAGAGTTCCAGGGTAAAAAGAAAGTAATTTTATTAAGTAGCAAGCTATTTTTAGCAAATGGAAAGATAATTAGAGCTAAGTACAATTAATAACGCCTAAATAAAACTGATATATTTTATAACATAGGTTTTTTAATATTCTTGAACTGAGCATGCATGTTGAAGTGCTCGAGCCAAGCTCACCTAACAAAGCGATCAAACAGAACCCCCATACCGCAGTGGTCGAGTTGAGCTTATATGCCAAAGTGGCTGAACTAGCTAGGTGCAAACCAGTTGCTGAAGAAGATAGTCATTACACTATACATTCATCCATATCTATAGTGCAACCTCACACCCGCTTCACAATCTTTCATCAAGACACCATAGACGTGTAGTATCCTACAGGATGTAATTTTATAATATTTTATCATTTCTGGAACTCATGAACAATAACATGAGTTATGTTTCAAAAACTGGTAGAGAATAGTTGAGTGTGTACTTCACTTGCTTGTGCTCATGCATTTACATCATTTCCAGCCTACTATATATCAGAAATTTTCCTTTTATTTATCATTATGAAGTTTTTTTTTAATTTAATTTAATAACTAATTTTTTTTTCCCAAGCTAAACTAATAACAAAATAAAAAATGTAATTTAAAGGTTGACTTATCTTTACTTCTTCCATTGATTGAATTATTAAGATTAACTATACATAGATTAACTGATGATTAATTGATGTTTAATAAAATTAAAATCTGGTTTAGAAATATTTAAGCGGCCTGATTAGCTATAAGCTAATTATTTTATATATCTTAACTGCCCTAAATAACTAATGACAATTGAATCATTAACATGTTATCATGTGCTAATTAAGCTTCATTGAGACAACTAATTTTTTGCTATGCTAATGAGAATAAGATGATTACATAAGAATGATATTTGATAAACAAAAGCATGTTAGGTTATATATCATTAACAACTTAATCAAAATTTGATTCAACCAACAAGAACTTTAACTTTGTATTCAAACAAAATAAGTCCGCATTCGATATGTATAATTAGTACTCTCTAATTTAATTTAGATGATCATGGCTATATAATAGTAGTGTAGCTATAACAATCATAATTGAACTACAATAATTATGGTTGATGACTTCATAAGTCTAGTTGGTAGGTATGATAACAATAATTGGTTACAAAAGTCGCTGATGGTGATCATTGATCGTTATTACAATATGATAACAATAAATGACAAGCATCAACGGGAGGCAAGTGGTAAGCGCGTGTGGCGGTCGGCAGGCGATGGGAGGCAAGTGGCAAGCGGCAGGCAGCAACGAACAACGCCCGTTTGCCGATAGTATTTTACAGTGTAATTCAAATTCGATCAAATTGACCGAATTCTAAATTCAACCAAAATGAACTACTAAGTGAACTTTAAATTCAATGAAACCTTAGATAGTACATGTGCTTCTTCATACTAAACACATAATTTCCTCAAATCCCTGTAAATGAATTGTAGTACACCACAAATCCTTCTACTCGAACAACCTCTTATATAATGCTTAATCTGCTTAGTTGAAACTGCATAATCATAAAAGCTTTGTGACCAGCTCGGTAAATAAGCTCAGCAAATGCACTCAAAGCAATACGCACACAGTGACGAAATATTATTCTAATATATTTTTGGCTTTTAGTTTAGCCACTTATATATTCACCCTTGAGTGGGCCGACTGAAGCTTATAAATAAAATTTGCCGAGTGTTTTTTGTCTAAAAAGTGAAGAGCCCTGATGTCCGCTCTGATCATTGAGTACAACACGATTATGCTAAAGGTTTTTCTTCAATAGAACCATGTTGTCTTCTATAAATTTCACATCGAACTGTTTATTTCAGTGTTTTTTTTTACTTAGTACGTCATGATTGTACTGAAGAAAAACTTCCAATACAACCATGTTGTAACCCATGACCGGGTCTACGTCCGGACTCAAGACGTAATATTTTCTCTATTCTCCTAGCGTGATGTGGTTTTTTTTCTCTCTCAGCATTTAGGAAAAATAAGGGTCTCCATATTTTCATCTTCATACTTAAGAGAATTTTCTACGGTTCTTTCTGCTCTCCTCTTTTAACAAGCATTTTCCCATATGGTGGGAGACTACTAATAATTCAAGATCCAACAATAATAATCAAAATCCCTTTTTAAAATAATTCCTTCTTTAGATTTATAACACTCATAAGAAAGAGAGTTGATGGGCTTCCATTGGTTCACAATCAAAACCATACTACAGAAAATAGGAATATCGATTAGAGAAATCTTACACAAAAGAAATCGAATTGAAACAGAACAAAATAATATAAGAAAAGTACACCAGAATTTGCATGGAACCACATCACACCAAGCTATCATCGAGCGGTCCATTCTTCTCGAGAGGGCGCAATCAAGCTCTCAAGAAAATATTAATTGTCCCTTAGGGTGATTGACAAGATAAAGGAGGACAAGAAAGAGCAATCAGAAGATGATGTACCTACCATTTTCCTTCAAGCTCTATGAATTGATCTATTGATGTTTTAGCTAGTTGAACGTAGAACAAACAAGGTTTTTGGACATTATTTAACTGATTTTGCTCAAAAGTACAATGATCGGCACTAATTATTGTCTCTTAAGAGTACAAAGCAACTCACTTTATTAATTATGTTGGGAGCATTAAGAAACCATAATCATCTGAACCACATAATCTCTTTTCTTTGTGATTAACCAAATCTTTTAGTTGACTTAATGAGGACAAATAAGATGATTAGGAAAGTTGTTTTATTTCTTAAGTGGGTATTAATTAATGCCTCCAACTGTACTGTTCGGGCTGATTGAGCTAACAAGGAACTGTGCGCCCACTCGCATAATCATTGTTCGACGTCTCTCTTTCGGTGTATATATATATATATAATTCTCATGTATTTATATATCTAACGCCTTAAAATTAAAATTAAAATTTATAATATTTTGGTGTCATAAATAATGTATTTTGTTTTAAAAGAGATAATAATAGTAATATTTTTGATGTGATATTAAATATTTATTCGTTATGTATGTAAATAAAATAGTTTAGGTGTTAGATATGTAAATATATATAAAAAAAAAAATTGTGGTATGTATCTCAGTGTTTGTTTGGGGCAGCTGCAGCTTATTGAATAATTTGCTGATAAGCTGTTTAAAAATAATCTGCTGATAAGCTAGGTGCAGTGACTATTACAAATTTTTATTTTCTTGGAAAAGTCAGATCGCTGCCAGAAAGCTGTCAACGCATTTAGATAGGTGCGGTGTGAAAACGCAGTTTGCCCACACAGGTCAGATGTGTTTTCAAAACGACACCACACCGAATAAGCTGTCCAAACGGACAATCAATGAGAAATTAAATAAATGTAAAATAGATGTTGTGTGGGGGTAGATATGTAAATATAGAATGTTTGGGTACTATGACAGTAGCCATCCCATATTTTATTATAGTTTTCGGTTGTTTTAATTTTTATATTATAATTAAATTATTAGCTTAAAATATTAGATATTGATAATTTTTTTGGAATTCAATTTTTAGTGATTTGATGATCATTGCATAATTAAATGCATGAATTTGGTAGTTTCTGAAACAAAAAGAAAATTCTGGTCGTGGACTGACTCCAATGGAATTTTATTAGAAAATAAATTAATATATATTTAAATTATTAAAAAAAAAAGGTAAAGTGTTAAAATAGTCTCTTTATTATTTATGTGGCTAAATTGATAATTTCAGAAATTATGGGACTAAAATGATCTCGGTGAGAATGTAAGGGGTTATTTTGATATTTTTCACTCAAGAAAATAGGTTATTTCTTATTATTTTCTTACAAAAAATTCTTTTTTAAAGATTATAAATGTTGGATTCAAATCTGTCCGGAAGACATGCTTAAGAAATAGAGCGTTGAATGAGAAAAGAGAATGATTGTTTAAGATAGCGAGACAGAGAGATCCCTTCTGGTTTTATTTATGAATCACCCCCTATTTATAAAAACAGGCTAGCATACAATCACACTTTATATCTCTAAAGTTCCGGGACAAGTCAGAAAGCCTTTCAGTCATCTCATGCATGCAATGTGTGGGACTCACCGACATGAGTGCTCGGCTCTGGACCAAGTGACAGTACTCAGTGCGGCCGACTAGTTACGTAGCTGAGTTGTGGTCCAACCAGGCGTGTGGCCGCGATGTTGGGTGGATATTTAACTATGCATGTGACTGGTCGAAGTAACCATTAAGTTGGGTTACTCATCACGGTCTTCACAAATTTACCACGATGAATAACATATATATATTTAAAAAAAGTAATGACTATTTTTAAATAATTTTCAGTGTAAAATGCAATAATAAGTTTTGAGAGAATTTTTAAAATCAATATTGGTGTCTCCATATTAACAAAGAACCTCCATGCATATTTCTATGTAACCCAACATGAACATTTTGAAGACAAATTGCAAATTGCAGTGGACGTTGCATGCTATCAAACTATTTAATGAGCCTAAAATGCTGTCTTACTAACCTTAAATTAATATGTATATATATATATATATATATATATATATATATATATATATATATATATATTATATATATATA